>CBVK0100873010.1:0-19033 GCA_900067695.1 Picea abies | reverse complement strand
TAAGTTAGGAGGTTTAATTTACTATTTAAATCCTTTAAGAAAATGTCAATAATAATTATTATAATTACTATAATTTATTATTTTTATTATTAAAATGAATTAATGTCTGAATGTACTATACTGCATAATAATGTTGTAATTTAAGGGATTTTGAAAAGCTCAAGACAAAAATCCTAGCAATGGTGACCTGGAAGTGACCATTCTAACCAGGTGACGGTGTAACTAGGGCTCAAACTACCTTGCATGGGGTTGATCCCAAGGAAATATGAAGCGTTATGGTCCGTTGGTCGACTACACTGACGATTTGTTGTTAGAATCTGATATTTTCTCATCTCCCAAGTTACATCCCATTATGAAGGCTCCATGCACGAGATAGGAAGGGGCTCGAAGCTACCCATGTCACTTACTTTTCAATAGAATTCCCTACCTCTCAAACACCTCATCACTCTGGGTACTATGGAGTTGACCCATTTTTCTAAAGAATTAAATACACTTCGTAACTCTCAAGGGGATTCTTGTGAGGCCATGAAGGCTATCATCCCTCCCTCGAAATTGCATTCAACTCTAAGGTCACAATTGTCACATTCACAGAATGAGTCTAATGTTGTAGAGAAGATAGGGAATAAGACCAAATTCTCTGTGAATTCCCCCTCACAGGATTTGAATTTTGCCTGGCTCTGTTGATGTTTTGCACATAAATGTAGGGAAAAAATGTAAAAAAAACTATAAAAGCTAGGGGTGGAAGAGTTGCGCTCGTTGTGGGTGAAGATATACAGGCTTCACAAATAGCATACTTCCATGGTTGATCCATAGTGGGCAAGCTTGTTTGCGGGAGAATGGATTACAACACAATCTTGGCATGGATGGAAAAAGAATGGTAGTCAACCCTAGGTTACCTTCCTATCTGTCACCTTAACTCCAGAGGTTGGATGGGGGTGATTTTTCATTATAAGACCAATGTGGAGGATATCCTTGTGGTCAATTGCCACCTTTTTTTTCAAAGCCATGGAATCCTCTCTTTGATGCCAGAGAGGAGAGCCTATCTAGCCTACCAATCTAAATTAAGCTCCTGAATTTTACTCGTCAAATTATGGTCGGATGAGGGGATTTGGGCCATTGGCGAGGTCCTTGGAAACTTCATATAACACATCAAATTACCAATATGTATCACAAATCTTAGTGGATATTGACCCTAGGAATGGCCTTTACGAATCCATGGATATCTTCCTAGGAGAGAATATCTACACGCAACAACTGGACTATCTCCATTTGCCTTTTCGATGCCCACTCTGCCACCATGTGGGACACTTGCATGCAGAGTGTGATTTGAGATTTTGAATATCAGGAATAGATCATGATCGAGTGACGATGTTGTCCCCTTAGCAAAAAAATTCACAATGAAAAAATCCTCCCTCGCCTTCTCCTGCTTTTTCTACTAAAGGTGATCTCCAGCCCACAGAGGAGCATTTGTTGGTCCCTAATGATCTCACCCACACAAAGCATGCACTTCCTATCTCTAGTGAATCTAATAAGGTAGATCAAGGTGTGGGGACATCATCGCCATTGAACAAGTTAACAGGATATCTGGAACTTATGGAGTTCCAAGACAACAATTTGGAGGTAATTTGGGCCGTGACAATATAATATTTCCAATATGTTGGTAAGTCAACCATTTTGAAAAACACTTACATGACTCCTTGTCCTTCTTTTCCTATTAATGCTTTGAATGAAAGAATGGGGGTGGGTCATGAGACTCTCCCTCAAAATGTTGTCATCTCCCCACCTATCTCTAAACTTTTATCAGTTGATAACCCTCTTTGCTCCCCTCCTTATCTTGACCCCATGGTGCCTCCCACCTCTCGGGTCAGGCCTAGTGAAATTCTCTTGGAGCCCACTTTAAACTCCTTGGGGAGAGAACTATATTTTTTTGTGGCCCATGGGTAATGGTGTTGCTTTTTTAAGAGGTTTAGGCTCAGATTATGTCAAATATTGTGTCCCTTCGAAAGTTGGTCATAAGTATTCTATTAAGCATGCACAAGAACAAGCTTCTCGTGAGGTCTCTCAAGGTAAACAAAAACTTATCACAGGGATCCTTAGAGTAGTGATGCCTCACATAAGGTTTCCCAATGATCATTTTTTCCATCAATATTCATGGCTTAGGAGGGAACGCCAAAAAATTGTCCCTCTACAGACTTTGTGATGATTCTAAACCTGATCTTATACTTATCTATGAAACCATGGGCTCTTGTGACTCCTTCCTCTTTGATATTGATTGCATATTCCCTTGTTGGTAGTTCATTGGGTCTGACTCTGAGGGATTCTCAGGTGGTTCAATCATTGGATTTTCTCTTAGGGTTACTCTAACAAATTCCTTCTCCATTGTTTCTAGTCTCTTTACAGAAATATTCATCCTTGAGATAAATCGACATTATAAAATTCTCAATGTCTATGGGAACTATCCTAGGAAAGAGGCATTATGGAACAAAAATTTTGACTCCACTCTATCTATGGAAGATATTTTAGTGATCGAGACTAATTTAAATTTTAATGTGAATAAAGATGAGCTTTGGGGACAAACTCTCTAATTACTTTCTTCATAAATTAAAAGTCTGCAATCTTGCAGATGTGGAACCTATGGTTTTGAGACCCGCCTAGTTCAACATTCAAAGTGGGGATGAAGGTATAGATAAACGGCTATATCGATTTCTAGTAAAAAAGACTTTCTCCAGCCCATCCACAACTACCATTCATGGGTAGGCCCGATCCGATGCTTTGATCATTGACCCATTTTTTAAGAACTGGGAAAATCAGAAGGCAAGTTGGGATCGCCCTTCAAGTATAATTCTAGTTGGGAAAATATTGAATATTTTAAGTAATTATGCTACTCCACATGGACCCCTATTTCATTGAACACGGGCATGTCAACCAGTGATCATTTTGTGGAGAATTTATGGAAGCTGAAAAAGGTAGCATTGATTTGGGCTAAAAACCGCAGACAAGCTCTTGTAAATGACATTAAACTTATTGAAAAAGATCTAGAGGATTTGTATGGACAAGGAATAGGAAACCCAATGGTGGTTTCATAGGTAAGGGATCGATGCAAACTATTGGAAACCAATCGACACTCCATTCTAATAAAGAAGGAACAAGCATTGTGCCTCAAGAGTCATGCTCCATGGCTAGAAGCGAGTGATCATAACACCAAGTATTTCCAAAAATTTACTAACCATAGGAAAAATTGCAATACTAACTAGGAACTAGAGGATTAGATTGGAAACAAGAACAAGGGCTTCTCAGAACTTGCAAAGTTGGGGGTGTCACACTTCAAAGATATATTTGTCGAGAAAGAGCATGAATCCATTGTGGATATGTTGCATCTTTTAATAATATTTCTGAAGATGATTGAACATATTGATAATAGAGAATTCTTCAGAGATATAACTAAGGAAGAGATTAGTGGTGTCTTAGAATCTTTCAAAAAGGACAAAATCCCTGGCCCTAACAGCTAGACTATAGACTTCTACTAGGATTTTTTTGATCTTGTGGGGAAGGATCTACTCAGTGTTAAGGAAGAAATCAGATCAGAGGGAAAATTAAAACAATCCATAAACATTACCTTTGTAGCTCTTATTCCAAAATCAGATCTTCCCTCCACTTTCAAAGACTTTCAGTCCATTGTATTATGCAACAGTCTTTATAAAATTCATTCTAAAATCATTTCATTGTGCCTTAAGCCTTTTCTCTCCAACTACATTTCCCAAGAACAATTCGACTTCCTGAAAGGATGATTAATTCATGAAGCCTCGAAGCAGTGCAAGAAGGTCTCCACACTATCAAAAAAAAAAGAATGATGTGTCGGTTTTCAAAATTGATCTATCAAAAGATTTTGGTAGAGTCTCATGGTTATATCTTAGATTATTATTGTTACATATTGGTTTTGATTTACATATTTTTAAATGGATTATGGTGCGTGTCACGTCAACCTCCTTTGCACTTTTAATAAATGGTGTTGGCTCGCCATTCTTCAAATCAAGCAGGGGGCTCAAAAAAGGTTGTCCATTATCCCCCTATCTTTTTATTTTGGTGATGGAAGGTCTAAGTCGAGCCATGTTAGAAGCTCATAGAAACCATTCTTTTCATGGAATCACTTTTGTCCCTTTGACAAGACTCTCTCATTTACTATTTGTAGATGATGTATTGATATTTTGTCATTATGTTGTTGCAGGATGTTAGATCTTAAAGAATATTTTAAACATTTTTAGTGCAACAACAGGGATGATTATTAATAAAAGGAAATCTGCCATCTATCTACAAACTGGAAGCGAAGAACATGGAGCTCTTCCAACTTTTTTCCATTTGAGAAAAATGAGATAGGGAATGGTATCAAATACTTGGGATATGCCATTAAGCCCAATAAATATGGCATTATTGACTGGGCCTGGTTAGTTTCTAAGGTGGAGTGAAAGGTGAACTTATGGTGAAACCGTTGGATCTCCAAGGGAGGTCATTTAGTCCTCATTAAATTAGTATTGGAAGTGATCCATGTTTACTAGCATCTCATGGCTCAGATTCCTAAGGGCACCCTTACCCGAATTAGAAAATGTTGTTTCAACTACCTATAGAAAATAAATTTGGAATATAAGGGTCTCCATTTGGCAAGATGGAAATGTCTTACAAATCCCAAAGAGTGTGGTGGTTGGGGTCTAAAGGATAGTGTGAAATTTTATCAAGCCCTTGTGGCCAAATATTCTTGGGTATTTCTCACCCAAGAGAGCCTCTAGAAAAATATTTTGATTGCTAAGTATATTTCTCCACTCACAATTGTGGATTGGATTCTCCTTAGGAATAAACACCTCTTGACCACATCATCGCAGTGGAGGGCACTGTCTCAATCCTTTCTAATAATCAACAATTACCTTTCCTAGAACGTAGGCAATGGTTTTCGGGCAAGGATTGGTATCGATGTGATCATTGGTTGTGATGGTAAAGTATTCTTGAAGGAGTAACATATTCAGTCTCTCATAATGAAAGTTTATTGCACTCTGGATCAATTGGAAAATTGGGAGGCGATGTCATTATGGATACAAGTGTGGCTTACTTACATAGACTTGGAACTCGATGACACATGGATTCATGGCTGGCTAAATTACATCTCAGCTCTTTAGAAATCACACATTCATCTATCAAAGCATATTGATGAATTAGCTTGGTCATATCCTTAGTATGGTGGGTCATACTTTGTCAAACTTAGTTATTCCTCTTTTTTGGACCATGATGAATATAATCCTTCATGGTGTTATAGAAATATCTAGAAAATCAAAGGACCCCTGAAAGTCATCCTTTTTTTCTGGTTGATTCTAAAAGGTAGAGCTCTAACATGGGATCGTTTACAAAAAATTGGTCATCGGGGTCTGGAAATCTGCTCATTTTTTTTACAGATGGAGGAAATGAATTCTCACCTTTTCCTACACTTTGATTTCACCAAAAAAAGGAGGAAATGAATTCTCACCTTTTCCTACACTTTGATTTCACCAAAAAAAATTGGGTTGAAATGGAGAAGCACACAAGTGTTCCAATGCTATGGGTGAAGGACAGTATTTCTAACTATTTTAAGCATTTTTTCTCGAATTCAAGGCTATTTGGATGGAAATTCCTACCATTACTAGTCTCTTGGGGATTGTAGTTGGCTCGTAATGAGTGATTGTTCGAAAATACATATTTTCCTTCCATTAAAGTCACACAACAAGTTATTGTTTTGTCTCAATATTATAAGTCACCCCCCTCCACTAAAGCTCCCAGAATACTCATGCCTCTCAGCATTGATAAATCCAATCCCTAACGGTTCTTTAATGGGGCTTGTCAAGGCCCAGATAAGACATGTGGTCTCAATTTCTCCTCGTATCCAACACCAAAACATTGCTTTCTCGGGAGAGCCAACATTGGATCTGGCTCCAACAATTTGGAAAATTTCTCTACTCTCCTTACACTACTAAAGTTTGCAACAGTCAATACGGTCATCATTTGTCATATTTATGGTGACTCTAAATTATGTATTAGATGGATGAACAATTCGACACAACTTCATCATTTGGATCTGCTATTGTTGGGACAGGAGTTACATTCCATTTCCAGAACTTTTAATGATATTCACTTCGCTCATATCTTCAAGGATTTAAATTTTGAGGGTGACTTCCTCTCAAAAGAGGCACTCCATTTTCTTGCCAATGTTCTTGTTTGGGAAGAATATATTGATGTCTCTTTGATCACTCAAGTCGAGGACTCTCTTTTTTTAGCTCTTATGCATCTATGTATTCAATGCACATTTGTTGATGTACTTATGATGTATTTTGAACTTATCTTTCAGGACAACTTAGTGATTTTCAATTGGTGTTTTGGTCAGATGATTCAAACCCATCTCACGCAATAGCGCCTTTTGAATGTACAACCTATTACCCTAATAGAAAGTATGGATTTTTTTTAGAAAAAAAATGAATTAATATTTCTTAATTTAATTTACTTTCCTTCTTTATAATTTTATTTGGCATTTCTTTTTTAGTAATATTTATTTCATTTCCAATGTTTCATTTCAAATTATTCACACCATGTGCACATACTTCACACCTTAATCATATATGTTTTGTTCATGACCCCAAGCTCAGACTTTTAAATCGACAAGTTAACTCATAACCAACTAAATTTCTCACTTGAGGATGAAAATAATCTTGCAGTCACATTAGGATTGTGGGAATAGGCATCCAAACAATTCACCACAATCATTTACATTGATACATAGTTGTTATCCTTTAGGGAGCTTTAAAATCCTTTCTATCGAATGTGTTCAAGGCCAATTTAGCATGGGGCATGCTCATGAGTGTATTGTTGAGGCCAAGGTCAATAGTTTAATAGAGGCAACCTAGCCTTTTTAACCTACAGCTCAACCCCTTGACTGTTAGAGGCCTAACCCCTTGTACACATCTATGCAGAGGTATATTAGTGGCGAATCATAGGTTCCTACTAGGTGGATTTCATGGGATTGAGGAGGCACCTCAGACATATAGATGTTGGTTGTTCGGATTTGACCACATTGCTTTTCACTATAATTATCTCTATCATACCTTCACTCGCTCCTTTCGTGGACTTCATCAAAAATTTATTGGAGTGACTGGAAGGTCCAATTACTACAAATGATTTTATAAGAAGGTCATTATTTATAGTCTTAGGATAATGTCTTTATTTTTTCAAAACCATAGGAAAAAAAAATTTACATCTGAGCTTTACATTGTTTTCATTTATTGGAACACATTTATAAAACATTTGTTGCACCACCCGAGCACATAGTTTCAATTTAAGTGCATTTTGATTTGAAGTATTTTGTTTTTGCACAACACTAGCCCTTTGACCTACTTCTTCACTGTTATAAGAAATACCTGAGTCTTAATAGTTGCAACCCTTAATCATATAATGATAAACCCCTATCACACTTAATCCCTAACCCATATCACCCCCAACCCATAACCCATATGACCTCTAGCCAATATAAATCCTAAACCATATACACATAATTGTCTCCCCTTAACTATTGTAAACACTAAACAATAACCATTATAGCGTAATACTTATAATAACAAACCCAATAACCATTATATCCCCTAGCAAGTAACTTGTATTTCTCTAACCCCTATCACCCTTAACCTCAACTCACTCCAC
The DNA here is from genome assembly GCA_900067695.1 of Picea abies. NCBI lineage: Eukaryota > Viridiplantae > Streptophyta > Pinopsida > Pinales > Pinaceae > Picea > Picea abies. Next base: position 11,326 of record CBVK0100873010.1, on the reverse strand, counting down.
ATCCTTAACTTGTAACCACTTAAAGCCATATAACCTTTAACATCCATACCCTAAAATCCTATGCCATAACCCCTAACCTTGAATCCTTATAATCGCTAACCTTTATATCCCTTCAACTCATGATAACCCATATCACTCCTATCTCCCATTACTGGCCTTAAACCCTACCCATTAACCCCTAACCATGAACCATTACAAATATTAATCCATACAATCCCTAACTACTTACACATATCACTCATAACCCCTATCATGTATAACCCATAACCATTATAACCCTAATGTTAGGGTCCTACCCTAACCCCCTTATTTATATACTTTATTAATGTATGAGGCCACCTTCCTTGAAGAAATCCCATTAAATAGTTAGTCAATAGTCACTCATTGTAATAAAGGGTCTTTTTAAGTAATAAGGCCCAAATTAGTTGGTTAGCCCTCATTATAAGGGGCCCATAGGTAGTTATTATTCTATGTGGATAGCTATATATGGAGTAGAAGGTTATGTATTGTTTTGTAAATAATTATTATTGTATTTGGAGCATTTATCTTTGAGATTGCCCCCTTGAAGAGGGAAGTGAACATAGCTCTTTATTTTAGCCTATCAAAGAGATATTCCTTAGGGTTTATCTCTCTTTTCTCTTGTGTTCTTGGGTTTTTTACTATATTTTATGTGAATTATCTGAAGTTTTGGGGTTAAGTACACTACAAGTGGCATCAAAGCTATTTCTTGGGCATGAAGTGGAAGAATTTTTGGGCACAAAGTGGGAATTCTTTTTCTCTTTGTTGATTTTTTAAGGAAAAAAGAGGACGACATCATTCAGGTCAAATTCTAAAACTTTATGTGTAAAATTTGGAAAATCTAGCTCAAGACCTTAATTCCTCTTGAAAAAATACCCAATTTCAGAAAACAAACGTCCAAAATGGAGTCAAGAAAGTGGAGATATCATTGATTTAAAATCAACATTTTTTAGGGGTTTTTTTCCGAGAGGGATGTGAACTTCACATTTTGGATATACTTTCATATATTGCATAGATTTTAGTCAAACCAGTGCCAGTAGATCTAGAGAAGGTGTGGAATTTCATAATTAGTGACATACTAACCAATATGAGAGGTACAACAGAAGTTGTGATCATTTTACATTTTTGGCCTCGAACCCTACCTTGCACAAATTATTTTTTGGTGATCTTTAGAGTTTTTTCATCGGTTAGCAAGCTCATAAATTTTATATTTTTTTAGAGATGTGTTATGGAACCTTTAAATAACATAGTGATCTATCATTCAGTGGGTAAAACTGTGATACAAGAAGAAAACATGCAAGAAATACAAGTGGAATCATATTGTTGGAAACCTTTGTAACCCTTATTGGTACCCCTTCAAGTAGTACTACATCAAATAGTACCTATATACGAAATTTCACTTCCACATACCCTAGGGTATATAGGAAGTCCCTTGGGTATACCTAAACCAACTTTACATAAACCATTTAACCGTCTTGTTGCTATAGTACACCGACAAAAACACTGGAGGACATCAATCTCTAGTACCTGGGTACTCGAGTAGTGTTGGATCGTGGTTATAAGACCCTAGGTTCAGTTTATTCAACCAACAAAACCCTTTAGATACAGACCTTTTGGCATCACTTGCATGCAAGTGGAGTGTCACCTAAGGCATCTACTAGGGCTGCAGGAACCAAGTTTTTGTAGGGACGAGGGGATGTGAGGCTATCATCATATCCATTACTATTTATCCACCCTGTGTACAATACCTTTATTCATATCCTTTGATTAGTTAACAAAATCTATTGTGCAAAACCATTATAACATAGATTGCAACATAAGTAACCCACTATAGCATTCCTTATTACTCTACATCAATCATATAGTAAACAGATCTATATTAATCATGCATAAAAATAACATCCATGGGAAATCACATCAGCACAACACATTCAGACACAATATTTTAATGTGGTTCACTCAATCCTTGGGCTACATCCACAATGATTGCCTTCTGTATTAATCTACATGTATTAATCACCCCAGGCCTACGCATTGCGCTTACAATAGATGCAACATATCATACTATCCAGACTTACCTAGCCACTCTGCAATGTAAGCCTCTCTCTCTCTCTACAAAACCTCTCCAAAACCTCAAGTAAGGATTCTCACTCATATGTAACCTAATATCTTACTCTCAGCATCCTATTCTTCCCCAACCCATTACATATTTATACATAGATTTAGGGCTCAAAACCCTAATACCCAACCCATTACATATTTATACATAGATTTAGGGCTCAAAACCCTAATAGTTTATCCCAAAACCCTAATATTTCCTAGTTGTTTTCCTTCTTTTTCACCAACATGTTGCTTTTCCTACTTTTATGCCAGCATGTTGTTTTTCCTTCCTTTGTGCCTGCATGCTGCTTTTCCTTCCTTTCTACCTGCATGCTACTTTTCCTTCCTTTACACATGCATGTTGCTTTGCCTTCCTTTTTGCCTACATGTTGTTGTTCCTTCCTTTGCACCTATTTGTTGCTTTTATTTTCTTCTTTTGCATTCGCTCTGACTTCTTCTTTGACCCCGCAAACTGCTCCCTTTTCTACTTTTTCACGTGCTCTTCAAAACATAGTTATTCAAAATGCATTTCCAATAAGCCCCCAACACTCACATGTGGCTCGTCCCAAGCCACTTAAGCCTGTTGCATCGTGCCCTTCCATGCCTCCATGAACTTTTGGAGAGTTTCTCTTGTTGTAGCGACTTCCTTCTTTACCTCAACTTCTTTCTACAAAATATCCTCTACTATCTGTGCAACTACCAATTCCCCTATGACCCTGAGTGCTTCATCTTGCAGGGGTACCAATCATTGTGCGAGAGTATTCTGTTGTTCCCTTAGAAGTTCGATCTCATTATATGATTGTTTATTCGTCAAGATGGCCACTATGAACTTAGATTGTGGTAGCATGCTTATATTCCCCGTGGCCTTCTACGCCTTCTCCTGTGCATTCCTTAATCTTTCCTCGATGACCTTCATCTCCAGATCCTCCGTCAACTTTGTCCAAATTTGCGTGATTTCTTCGCATAAATTTGTGTACTCCTCATCTAGACTCTTAATGATTTCCACTGAGTTTATGGTTGTTCTTTCTCTTTGTTCCTTCTCCTCAAATGGTTTCCTTGGGGTAGTGTGCACTTCCAACTCTCTAATTATGGTGCGGAATCCTTGAATGACTTCACTGATTTTGGATACATGTTCCTATAGTGTGGCTTCTACCATCATCGACACCTCTGGAATCTCCTTATATAGTTTATGGACAGCATGTTGTATCCTCTCTACCTTTTTCTCAGCCTCATCCTTCTCCTTCAATATCTTCTCTACTTTTTTCTCAACCTTGTCCTACTCCTACGTAATTGTTGTATAATGCTTCTATAGTTCTGCCTTATTGATTGTTACCTTAGCCAACTCCTTTGACGTTGACTCTTCACGGAACTATATTTCATACATAATACATGTTTGTAAGCCTTGTAGTGCTCCTATGGGCATCTATGAAACGACTAAGTCCAGATGACTTAGTACTCATGCCTGCTCCTGCATCTCTGTCGTGGGGAACTCAATTGCATCTGGAAAGATCTTCAAAACTCTAAGTGTTGTTGGTATCTTTGACAAGTAACAAGTGGTGGCTCCTACTTCCCCAGCCGCACTTGTTGTTGTTCCTTCACCATATCTTCACTTTGGTGCTCTCCTTACTGCCTCCCAGAGTTGTTGCAATGTCGTTAATTAGTTCTACACCTTCGGGTGCAGTCCTTCGTGTTTTTGTGACATTTGTTGAGCTGCATCTTCTACGACATGGGCCTCACTTGGTATTCGATCTTATCAATATAATCATCTGTCAAAGTGTAGATAGTTGGTTCTTTATGGGATTTCATCTTCTTTCGCGTAGATGTTGGTTTCCCCTTATCCTTGTCTTTCGTCTTTTCCCCTACTTTTGGTACTGTCTTCTATGCGTCCCATGTGCCATCGCCTTATCCATTTCCTTGACCACTGCCTTGGTCTTCTTCTTCATTTTCAGGGTGCTTCGTCTCTGTTTTGTTCATAGGAGCCTTCCAGTCTGGGTCCCTATCCTACATAATCAATTGGATGTCTTCCTCTATGATTTTGTACTTTGTATGGAACCATTCCTCTCTCGGGTCTTTCTTTGCTTCTAGGTAGATGTGATGACGGTCTTCCCGGAATTGCACAATCAGTGTGTACGCATCTACAAGTTGTGGTGAAATTCATGGTGTATCCTAGATACACCTCCTAATCTTTTCATTGTACATAAAGAACTCAACGTTGGTGTCTATATGTCTTCTCTTGTTTGTCATTTACCAAAAGTTATTATACTTGAAGTCCAAGCACAGTTACCTCTTAGAACCAGAAACTGTGCATCCTCTCATTCATTCCATGTTGTGAATGCAATCAGGATTAACAACCAGGAATAGTGGAATTCCATGCCTCTATCATGACCCAAATATTATTTTTGGGATATAGATACTTGGTATGTCCAACGTGCACACCCCTCTAACTATGTGAATTTTATCCCTCATGGACTCTAACAAATTCTTGTCATTCTTTTTGTCTACAAACAACAAGGTGTAATATTCCTCCTGTGACTTGGGAAATGAGATCTGTGTTTATAGAAATTGGCCTATCCAGCGATAACTAACCACCATGCACACAGGTTAACAACATCTTGACACATGCATTCACCTCACGGCTCCTGTTAAAGTGTGTAATGTCAAACATATTTAAGTATAGTATGATTCATCATTGGATCTATTTTCAATTCCAAGTATTCACTCGGTGTAAGTTTAGGGAACTTCATTGTGTCTGTGATATCACGGTCCACATATTTAAGTTGTAGCACCTTACCTAACATATCCCCATCGATGATGACCCCATCTTGGATGTCGAGTATCACCATTGGATACTTGGCATCCTTCTTCAACGTCACTAGTTTGGCATCATCCTTCCTCGACGGAATGCAGTCCCTAGTAAAACTTGGCTTCAATGATGATTCTCCCAGAGTATCCTCAACCTCTGGTGTTGTTTTTTCTGCTCTTGTTCGAGCTTTCCTTGGTATGGACATTGTTTCCTTTAGTGGTGCCATCTCTGTAATCCAGTTACTAGCAACAACTACTTCAGATCTGTGATTTTTCTCAGGCTCTACAACATGGCTCTAGACTCTCTCTTACTCGCATGCAACTCCAAATAATAATAACTAATGTTTGTCAATCCTCCACGGATTTTGTGCCCCTTCTCCATTTGTCCCTTTACCTTCCCACCTATATTAATTTTCTAATCCCTCGGTACTATTCGTTCAATACTTGCTTTAAATCTGCATTAATTCCAAATCCTTCACTAGATTTTTTCCTTGATTTTATAGGTTGTCACGATCGTCACTAGATTTTTCCATATATGAGGATGTGTATCCATGTTGCATTGCCATTACATCTTTTGAACTTTCATTTCCGCTCTTTAATTTCATTTAACGATCTTTATTCATCCTCATTCGCGCAGTTTTTTTGGCTTACTCATTCGTTTACTGCACAAATTTAGTTTATGCATGTAATTTACTTGCTTGGCATGGTTTTGTCCATCTGTGTGACACTCACTTCTTCTACGCACTTACTCTCACTGTAACTTACTTGATTTTTTTTTGTTTTCCTCTGTTTTTATTTTTTCTTTTTCTTTGTCTTTTTCCTACTATAATATAAAGGTTCTCATGCAGGTCAGACTAGTGTGCGGTAAATCGGTCATCCCTATAGAGTTTAATTCGACTTCCATTCACCAATCCTCCCAAGACTTCACCATTCAGCCTTTCTAGTTGCACAGCACCTGCTTCTGTCACTTACTTGATCACGTATGGACCTAACTAATGCATCTTAAACTTCCCAGGGTGTTGCATGAACTTGTTGTCGTAGAGCAACACTAAGTCTCCCACTACAAACATTTTCTATTTAATATTCCTATCATGCCATGTTTTCTCTCTTGCCTTTTGGACTTGCTGATGGTGATCCAAGTGGATATTGGTGGCCACCCAACTATTTCAAATTCCAACTAGAGCATCTTGATAGTTTTCAGTTCATCACATTTCTCTATAATGGGGACATTTCTTTGTAATTGTGGGTTCTACACTTACAGGGCTATCCTAAAGCCCTATGTAGCATCCAAGTGGATATTGGTGGCCGCCCACCTATTCCAACTGGTTTATTTTTAAAAAATTCATGTTAGTACATATTTTTGTACTTTTAGGGTCATTTTGGGGCTCTAAACAATGTTATCTTGGATTTACATAGTCAAATTGTAGACGAAGTCAGAGTTTGACGGCATAATGTGTATTTCTCAGAAGTACATTTCCAACGGGCTATCACATGCCTAAAACAAATATCATATGCAAAAGTTACGACCCTGGGAATTTAATGTACTAACTTACCCCAACGGGGCCCACATGACTTTTGGTGCTTCATCTCCTTGGGTTAGGTTTTTGGATGTCTAGGGTTTTGGCATTCATGTTTGATGTAAAAATACATTTGGAGCCTCATTGTAATCATCTTCTTTTGAATGAGCACAACCATCACATCTCTTCTCAGAGATAAGCCCCCACCATTCTAGCAAGCTTGTTTTAGTCTGCATTTTACAGTTTCAACATATTTCCTTATTGAATAGAAGCCAAGTTTTACCGTATCTCTGTTATTTTTCACTGTATTTCTATGTTAAAAATAAAAATTTGTATTCATTTATTTCTCCTCATAAAATATAGATCAAATACCTCAAGATTTAATAAGAGTTGTAAAAAATAAGAGATGTCATCCCTCTCCATCTAATTCATTCATGAATAAGTCACCTACTTCTGAAGATTCCTGGAGCACTTAGATATTTCTTTAGTTATATGCCAAACAAAAAGGCATGAATAAGAAACTTGTAAGGAGAAATTTACATAGTTAAGCCACCTACTTTTGATTAAGAGAACATGTAACGTCCCCCATCTTAACTGAGGAACATTACTATGTGAAATACACATAAATTTGAAAATTTTCTACTAACTAATCATGTAGCTAATATCAACTACATGAATACATGCAAATTTAACCATTCTGATACCAATAACTTAACGATTCTACATCATGCCCAATTAAACATGAATGCAACTAATTAACTCACTTACACCAACATATAAATCATTCACAAACATAGAGTAAAATGCACAATGGATAAGCTCATAAATTAACTTAGGAAACAAATAAACGCTTATGTTTTTAAAACACTTATGTATCCGACTGCTTGGGATGGAATTTCCACCCAACCATAGACTTTTTGTTCTTGATATCAACAACAAGTCACCCCTGGGTTGGGGATATGAATCCATAAGAAAGGGTGTCTCTTATTGTCCATTCACAACTTAGATATTCCACAACCCACTGGAATTATCCTATAACTATCCCGATTTTCCACTAACTCTCTTCCTCTCAACCTGCCCAACCCAAGGAATGTACCCCTTCACTGCTCTCAGTCCATTGAGCATCCCATTAGTTTATCAAGGTCTCTCTGGCACAGGTAACCATGAATCTCACTACTAGAAAACTCAAGGGAGCTCACTACTAGGAAAGATACCATGAAAACAACAACAATCACTTCTTGTTACTATGCAACTCACACAAGAGTTCACTCTTCAAGCCTGAAAACATGGATCTTCAATATTCTTCTTCCAATATGCTCCAAAATTATCCCTCCATGGTTTCTCTAGATCAAATGCTCTTCTTCCCTATTCTCTTCTTGCTATTAAAAAAAAACATGATTGTCCAAAAACTGGTCTCTTTGCCCATAGAATTTCCTCTCCTTTGGCTCACTTGCTTGAATTACACTCTTCCCCAAACTGATTGTACTTAGTCCCATGCTACCAATATCTATGGGATGTCACTTTTCACACCCAACCTCTCACATGAATTCAATTATTGGTCTCTTCCACACTCAAACAAAAAATAGAAGTTTAATACATAATCATAATAAAATTAAGGAATGTGGGTTTGGATTAATACCCATGAATAATTTCCCCCTTGCCCCCCTCTTAGACACTCCTAGACATTCCCATATATTATGAATTAATCAACCCCCATCTCTGTCGATATTCCCCAGCAGCTGGCATCACATTTTATTTATTAAAACTTAGAAATACATTTCACATATTCATTTCTTGGCTACAACCATACATTATATCTACTTTAAACATTAATTAAACTAGGGATTATAGTGGGGATGTTACATTCCCCCTCCCCTACAATTATGCACCGTCCTCAATGCACAATACCATGCCAAAATACATATACAATTTTATATCACAATTCTTAGAAAATAAAAATTCTACAATTTCACAACTCCAACAACAATTCCAATCATAATTGCCTGTTCCTCTCAACCCAATGACCCAAGGAATGTACCCCCTTCACCATTCTTTTTCCATCGATCTACACCATTATTTTATTAGGGACCCAACATAGGTTGGATAGGACTCTGAGATGCATTTATGGAGCTCTAGCTTCCCAAAATGGAGTCTTGCATTCTTATAATTTGTTTTCTTCAAAATTGACAAAAAATTGCTGGTATTCCTCTCGCATAATTTCTTGGTGCTCCCATGTTGCGTATTTAAGACCATAGCAAGTCCATTGAACCTTTATCAATCCTATGTATTTTTTCTTGAGAACTTTGACTTTCTGGTCCAGTATGTGTACTAGTTCCACCTGGAAATCCCCTTCGCGTTCCACCTGAATCATAGTCTAATCAATTATGTGGTTAGGGTTTGGCAGGCATTTCTTTAATATTGACACATGAAATACATTATTCACTCTCATGGATGCAGAAAATGATAGCATGTATGAAAATGACCCTATCTTCTCTAATATTTCAAAAGGTCCACAATATGTTGCTTCCAACTTTGGGAAACTTCCTAATCTTAGAGATCTTGTCTTCACTTTCTCTTTAAAAAATACATGTTCACCCACTTTAAAATATTTGAAAAATATGTTCTTGTCTACATAAATTTTCTACCTGTCCTGGGAAGTCTTCAAATTCTTCTTGATCTTTGTCATCTTCTCTTCCTTTTCCTTCAACAAATCTATCCCAATAACCGCTCTATCTGCTGGGTTGTCCCATCTCAATAGTGTGTTACACTTCCTGCCATACACTGCTTCAAATGGGCTCTTTTTTAATGATGCTTGATACCCATTATTGTAAGAAAATTCCACTATGTGGATGTGATCCTCCAACTTTGATGGCTGGTCCATCAAATACATTCTGAGCATGTGTTCAGTTATTTCGTTAGTCTTCTCTGTTTCCCCATATGACTCTGGGTGATACCCTGTACCGAGATTTACATTTTTCCTAAATCCTTTGAAAAACCCTTTCCAAAAATTGGATGTGAATTTGGGATTCTTGTTAAAAACAATTTCCCTGGGCACTCCATGTAGCTTGGAAACTTCTTTCATGTAGATCTCTGCAATATTTTCTGCCTTGTGTGTACTCTTCACAGGAATAAAATGTGCGGCCTTAGTTAATTTTTCCACCACTACCATGATGTAATCATGCTACTTCACTGTCATGGGAAACTTTGTAATAAAATCCACTGTGACTGCCTCCCATTTCCATTTCAAAATGGGTAATGGATATAACACCCCAACTGGATTTATGTGCTTTGTATTCACCTTTTGGCATTCTAGGCATATGGATATATAATTATCCACTTCTTTCTTCATTACTATCCAAAAGTGTTGGCTTCTTACAACTACAATTGTTTTCTGATATCCTAGGTGCCCAACATACAACACATTGCACATTTCTCTCATCACTATATTTTTAAGGTCACTATAATTTGACACAAATAATTTTCCTCTGTACATGAGGATTCCATCATCTTAAAACTCACAATATTTAAATTTCTGTTGTAAATTTCCTTGTTGTAATGTTTCTTTTATTTCCAAATAGTGCCGATATGAATTTGTTGCTGCAATAATTTTATCTTTCATATCAATCATGTACATACTGATGGCTACAATATGCATCCCATGCACTCTTCTGCTGAGTGCATCAACCACTTGATTCTCTTTTCCTTTTATGTGCTTAATCTCAAAGTCATATTCACTAAGAAATTCCAGGCATCTAGTTTGTCTGACATTTAATGTGGGATTTCCAAATAAATGTTTTAGACCATAATGGTTTGTCTTTAGTTCAATTTTTCTTCCCATGAGGTAATGTCTCCACATTTTCAATGCATGAATAATAACTTCTAATTCTAGATCACAAGTAGCATAATTCCTCTCATGCTCTTTTAATTTTCTGGACTCATAACATACCAGATGTTATTTTTGTATGAGGACTCCACCAAGCCATTCCTTTCACCACACTTTCATGCATCAATGCACACCAAAAAATATTCATTTGGATCTACAATATTCAATATTAGCACACTTTTCAAAATGTCCTTCAACTCTTGAAAACTTTCTTCACATTCAAAAGTCCATTCAAATTTCACTCCCTTCTTTTGTGAGGAAGTGATTGGGATTTCAATCTTTGAAAATCCTTTTATGAATCTTCGAAAATAACTGACAAGATCCCTGAGTGACCTGACCTTTGTGACATTTCTTGGTGTTGGCCACCCCCTAATGGCCTCTATCTTCTCGATATCAACTACTATCCCATATGCTGAAATAATACGACCCAAGTAATGAATCTTCTTTTGGTAGAAGATGCACTTACTTAGCTTGGCATACAACTTAAGTTCTCTTAAAATTTTTAGCACCATTCTTAAATATTTCTCATGTTCCTCTTCTGACTTCGATTAGATGAGTATATCATCCAGGGACACAATCACAAACTTGTCTAGGTATTCTCTGAACACTCCATTCATCAAGCACATGAAAACAATTGGTGCATTTGATAGTCCAAATGACATTACCATGAATTCATAATGCCCATATCCTTTTCTAAATGATGTCTTGTTGATATGTTCTTCCTTTATGATCACTTGATGATATCCTGATCTCAAGTAAATCTTGGAAAATATTCTTGCATCTTTCAGCTGATCAAAAGAATCATCAATTCTTGGTAATATATATATGTTCTTTATGGTGACCTGATTTATATGTATGAAATCGATACACAACCTCAAGGTTCAATATTTGTTCTTGAAAAAACGTACCAGGGTACCCCAAGATGACACACTTGGATGTATATACCCCTTCCTTAACAATTCTTCAAGTTTCATATGCAACTCCTTCAATTCTGGTGTGCCCATTC
>CBVK0100873001.1:0-12810 GCA_900067695.1 Picea abies | reverse complement strand
AAGGTGATCTTGTCTTGGTCTATTATCAAGATAAAGATCCCTTAGGGGCAATAAAATTTAAACCCATGTGGTTCAGACCATTTATTATCAAGAAAGTTCTAGAAAAAGGTGCTTATGAATTGGTTGACTTCGAAGGTGATGCTTTGCCTGAGCCTAGAAATGGGCTCTACCTTAAGAAGTATTATGCTTAGGTTGGTCACCTGAGTGTGACTTCTTGTAAATAGTGTATATTTTATTCACACTTTTTAGTGTCCTTTTGTTTTATGGATGTGTAGTTTATTGTGTTTCTTCATTTTGGAAAATGTCAAGTGAATCTAAGGTTTATGTTGGGTTTGAAAACGATGCTAGCTGACACACTCTGAGTCTTGCTTCCGTAGCTTGGGTGATTTTCACGCCCACTGGTAAGTTGGTATCTTCTGGAGGTGTTTGTCTAGGAGAAGAAACCAATAATGTTTTTGAGTACAATGTTGTAATAGAATTACTACGCAATGTATTGTCACATCATATTTCTCACCTATGGGTTCATCTAGATGCTCAACTGGTAGTGTCACAGTTAAATGGAGTGTATTGTGTCCATGATCCCACCCTTCACTAATGATTCCTTAGGTTACGTCTCTTAGAACATTATTTTTATTATATTACATATATTCATGTTCCTAGGAGATCTAATCAATTAACTGATGCATTGGCAAATCATGTTATAGATTGGCATCTTTCACACACATAAATATAAGAGCACACACATACACACACATGCAAATATATTTGCACAAAATATATTTACTCCATAAGGCAAAAAGATATGTATATATATAACATGTCCAAAAAGTGATGTCACAGTACAAAATGTGGGCCATAGGCCTCAAAGTGTCAATAATACATCGTCGGGCTTGAGCCCTCAATACATAGAGAGATACAAAAATGGATGTTATATCATGCATGAAGTCCAATAAATATCTAGGCCTATTGGCCCTATTATAATGTACTACAGCGTTGGCTAGACGTCGTAATAACTGGACCCATGCCCTAGGTACTCCCACAACGTGGGGCTGCATAGATGGCAACAGATCCTTGATCTCTGCCATCGACACACTCTAGGTGAGGGATGTCAAGTTCCTCTCTACCTATATCAATACTCTCTTGACCTCCATCGACGATGATCCTGCTACTTCTGTGGCCTCTCCTAGCTGGGCATGCTCTCCCAGACGACGCCTAGTCCGAGGGAGGTTTTTTGGTCATACTGGCCCCACATCTGTACATAACCGACTCTTTGAGTTAGTACCATGACATTAACAAACATATGTTTTCTTTCTTGCAATTAAAATTAAAAAAATTAATATATATGTATATATGTGTGTGTGTGTGTGTGTGTGTGTACCTATCTCGTCGTGAGCTACGCCAGGGGGCATAGGCATCTCGGGATCTCTCAAGAAACTGATCCCTACATAGGTATAGTCCTCGATGGCTGGGATCTGTCGTCTCCACCAATCGAAGAACTCGTCATCATATGACTCTTGAAATCCTCCTACTCCCTGGCGAGGCATCAAAGAGACCCATCTACACAGTGTCAGATAGGTGGCTATGTTCCCTCATACGCTCTCCTTTGCGCTTAGACCCAACACTCCTTCAAAAAAGAATGCACAAAGCACTGTCCTGAATCCAAATTTCTTCTTCTTTCTCAATTTACACTATGTCAGCTATATTTTCATATAATTGAGCGTCATCATGCTCCAATCAAAGATCATCGGCTACTGGAACTGCACAACACAATGCATTTGAGCATGAGAAGCCTGATGTAGAGCCATAGATCTAGTAATCCACCCAATCAATTATAGCACTGCTCTTAATCCAAGGTTCTCTATCTTCTAAATGGGGACTTGAGATCCCATCTTCTCCATGCCGACCTCACAATACATATCTACGTAATGGGCTATGTGATATGGCCCTGGAGGGAAGGTTATCAAGTTTACTGGCTACCCTCTCCTAGAGAGGTCGATCAAAAAGTAAGTTTCTTTAGTATTGATTTTCAAATCTTGGCCTTCTAGCATAAAGGCTTTCGTGTCAGGGTTCCAATACTCAACAAGGTGATTCAACAATCTCGATTGGGCCCTTATGAATGGACAATGAAAAAATTTACATAACCCACATTGCTTTAGTATGGCCATAGCTGCAGGTTCCTCCTCAAACATTTGATCCACTTCCTCATGCTCTCTCTCTCCAATGCACGTACATCCTGAAGTCATGGCAATACGATTTCAAAAACCCACATTGCTTTAGTATGGCCATAGCTGCAGGTTCCTCCTCAAACATTTGATCCACTTCCTCATGCTCTCTCTCTCCAATGCACGTACATCCTGAAGTCATGGCAATACGATTTCAAATTATCTAAAATTTTAACATTTTGAAAAGAAAAAAAAAATTAAAAACATCTATTTTTTAGGTGTTGATTTTAAGGTTTTTCTGAGCTACTGTTTGAGTTTTGAAAGCCATGTTTGAAAAATGTTGTAATTTTGAACCCGTTTAAAAAAATGGTGCTACCGGTAGAACCACTTTTTTATTTGGGAGTTGATTTTGATGTTTTTTATGCAAAAATATGGGTTTTGGGGGCCAGAGTTCTCGTTTTGAGGTCACATTTCTCATTAAGTTGGTAACTGTGTTTGTTGTTGTAATTGGATCCCTTCTTATAAGAGGTTTCCCCCTCAAAGAGGCCCATGAATAAATTGTTCACCCTTTTGGAGATCTTCAATACAAGGGATATAATTTTCCGGTTTAAATATGATTTTTTCTTGTATTTTCTTTTTCACATTTAATTTATCTTATTCTTGTTAATATTCTACTAGCATTGTTGAATAAGTACATTACAAGTGGTGTTAGAGATCTTTCCTAAGCCAGCATGCACCATATTTTAGAATATTTTTTTCATGCTAGATACAAGTTTTGCCATCTTTAAATAACACATAGATATATCATTCAAGAAGTAAGCCTATGGTTGGGAAATAACACATACAAGAAATGCAAGTGGTGTCACTTGGTTGGACACCCTTGTAACCTCAGTTATTACTCCTTCGAGTAGTACTATATCAAACAACACATGTATACAGACTTGTATTCCATGTATCCTTGGGTATATAGGTAACCCTCTAGGCACACATGAAACCAGCCTTACATAAACCTATTGGTTGCCTTGTTTCTATAGTAAACCAAGAATAACACTTGGGAAGATCACTCTCTAGTACCTAGGAATCATGTAGTATATATAAGGGTATAATACATCCTCCTTAGGTAGCACCATGAAATATTGAGTCGAGTAATAGTATTGGAAACTTGCACATATATTAGAGAGATATAGAACTTGACACTCATTGGTCCATGGACCCTACAAACCCTAGCCTTTGTAACATAGGCCATGAAATTCCTATATAAAGTGGACTATCAAGAATTTGGGGATTTTTTCATCATAGTAATACTTAGTTGGGAATAGTACTCCTCCAAGAGTAGGAATATTTAAAAAAAACAAATACTTGGTCCTAACAACATCCTTGCAAGAGACCTATCCCAAAAGACCCTTAGTGTAGCATTAATCATCATGGTACCACTCTCTAGTAACCATTTTTTAGTGGAATCGACCATAAAATTGTGGGTAACCTATCTCAAAAGACTCCTTGTGAGGAACTAATTCCAATTATACAACTCTTTAGTAGCCCTTTTTGTGGACCCAAGGACCCATGCCTAAAACCAAGTCCACAATCATGGATTTCAAGGAATTATACATGAGTTTCACTAAGGACGATCTTCAAGATACTCTCATGGGGCTCAACTTTGATTACCCTAAAATTACAAGTTCTCATCGTATGGAGAAGCTCTTAAAGAAAGGAAACTCAAATGTTATATCCCAATTACATGCCATCCAAGTCATGGATCCCCATAGGAAATTCACCCTCATCTACAGCTAGTCCTGAATACAAATCAATAGGTATTTGAGATTCCCATGGGCTTTCCCCCTTCATGAGGTGAGCATGACCATGGTATCCCATTGATTCCAAGTAGTCAACCATATAATGTGCATCTTAATCATCACCCTTTTTCCTAAAACAATGAAATTGAAAAGATTATTGGGGCACTGTTGGAGGCGGGGGTCATCCTCCTAAGTACTAGCCCTTACTCAACATCTGTAGTCATGGTCTTGAAGAAGGAAGGAAATTGATGGATGTGCACATATTTATATGCTCTTAATAATTTTACCATCAAAGACAAATTTCCCATCCTAGTTATTGATGATCTCCTAGATGAACTTCATGGTGCCAAATTATTCACTAAAGTGGACCTTCATTCAAAATACCACCAAATCAAGTTGAAGGAGGTAGATATTCATAAAACATATTTCCACACCCATGAAGGCCATTATGAATTCTTAGTGACGCTCTTTGGGATTTCCAATTCCTCATCCACTTTTTAGAGACTCGTCAACAAGTTTTTTTTTTATCTTTCTTTCACATTGGTACTAGATATCTCGAAAAAAATCATATAAAGGGCATGTTTTTCTAGTACCAAAATCAACTCTAAAACTAAGAATTTTAGAGGAGCTTCATTCATCCCCTATAGTTGGTACTTTGGGCTTTCAAAAAACATATAAAAGAGCAAAATGTTCTTTCTTTTAGGAGGGCATGAAATGGGACATTCATACTTTTGCAACGAAATGTGACATTTTTCAAAGGAACAAGCGTGAGATAGTAAAGACTCCTCGGGTGGAACAACCACTATAGATACCAACCAAAATATGAGTTGATATTTCCATGGATGTTATCGTGGGCCTTCATAAATCAACACCAAATCAATCATCATGGTGATCACCGACCACCTCTATAAATATGCCCATTTTTGTGCTCTATCGCACCCCTTCCAACCCTCAATGGTAGCTCAAGTGTTCATGGGTAATATCCATAAGTTACATGGCATGCCCACCGCCATTGTGTCAAACCGTGACCCCACATTCACTAGCAAATTCTAGTGAATTAAGTGCATTACTAATGTGAACATTTTTCCTTTGAAAAATAGTTCTAATGGTTCAAGTGGCTACCCCTTTTAGAATGGTGGTATAATTCTACTTATCATGGAACTACAAAAATTTCCCCATATGAATTTCTCTATGGTAAAAAATCTCCCTTAATGTCTCCCTATGTACCAAGCACCTCCAAATTTCATGAAGTGGATTGCATGCTTAGCACCAGAGAGGCCATTCTCTGCACACTTAAGGACAATTTAATACTGGATCAAAACCAAATGAAGCAACAAGCTATCCAACATCGCTCTGAATTCTCTTTTGTCAAAGGACATAAAGTGTTTCTCCATCTTCAACCCTATAAAAAAATGGCTCTCTCAAAGATAAAGGCCACCAAAAGCTAGCACCAAAGTTCTATGGACCTTATAAGATCCTCCAACACATTGGACAAGTTTCTTACAAATTGACTCTTCCTACTCACTTCAGGACCCATCCAGTCTTACATGTGTCCTATTTGAAGCCAGATATGGGGAAACATTGTAGAGTCCAAACTATCCTTACTTAACTAGATGAAGAATGATCCATTTCTCTCTAGAGAAATGCAGTTCTAGCCACTAGAGAATGTCAACTACACCATCACATAGTCAAGGAAGTCTTAATCTAGTTGAATGATATGCAACCAAAATATGCTACTTGGGAACTAACTGCAATCCTACAGTAGTCCCACTAGGTGGTTGGTACCCATTAATGATGGGACCATAAGTAGTTAGGGTTTTGCTACTAAAAAACTACGTATATAGCTAGAAAGTTATGTAATGGTTTTCCATTGTTGTTATTGTAATTGGAGCTCTACTCATAATAGGTTTCCCCCTCGAAGAGGCTCATGAAAATTGCTCACTATTGTGAATCTACTAAAACCCAACAAAGTGAAATAGAAAACTCCAACAATATTTCACTCAGAAAAAAGAGAGTTGTATTCAAACCTGATGCTGTGGATATCTATGACATGCAAACCAATTCCAAGGTTGCTACCGGTGAGGTAAATCATCAATCCAAACTCTACACATTTTCTGAATTTATTGAACCAGATTCTGCATTATTGCTTACCCATGATGATGAAAGAAGTAGTATATGGCACGAAAGGTTCGAGCATTTAAATTTCAGATATATGCAACATCTTAGCAAGCAGGGAATGGTTGATGGTCTACCTGACATCCACTTCTCCAAAGGAATTTGTGAGGGATGTGTTTTTGGAAAACACCCTCGAGAGAAATTCGACAAAGGAAAGACTCAGAAGGCTTATTTTCCTTTAGATCTGATCCATAGTGATCTAATGAGCCATTTTCCCCATCCATCAATCAGTAAAGCAAGGTACATGCTCATTTTTTTTTATGATTTCTCACGCTTCACATGGATTTTCTTTCTCAGGAAAAAATCAGAGGTCTTTCAACACCTCAAAGATTTCAAAGCCCTTGTTGAAACATAGTCAAGAAAGAAGATAAAAGTCCTCCGAACAGATAATGGGGGAGAGTATGTCAACCATGAGATACAAAATCTTTGTCATGAGGTTGGGATTCAGTTGCAGCACACGGTTCCTTATACTTTGAAACAAAATAGAGTTGCAAAGAAGAAAAATAGATCTCTAAAAGAGATGGCATCTTGCATGCTACATGAAAAGTCACTTCCAAAAATATTATGGGATGAAGCACTTAATTGTGCAACCTACATCCAAAATAGATATCCCCATAGATCTGTCAAGGATAAGACCCCCTATGAGGCTTGGAGCAGCCTCAAACCGAAAGTGACCCACTTTCGTATATTGGTTCTCGTGCATGGGCTAGGATTCCCTCTGAGAAAAGGAAGGCACTTGATCCACAGAGCACAGAGTGTATCTTTGTTGGATACCCCAACGGTGTGAACGGATACAGACTCATTGATCTTTCCTCGGACTGACTCATCATTGAGCGGAGTGTCCAATTCGAGGAAAGTGTCTTGCATGTACCTCAACAGTCGCATGAAGACACTTTTGTTCTTCCACCTGTCAAAGATAATGAGCATGCACATGCCGACTCTTCTTCAGATGAAAGTTTTGATTCAGAGGGTTCAGATGATCCAGATACAAAGTCAGTACAGTCAAATGCAGAGTCAGTTCATGCAGATGCAGATGCAAAGCCAGAGAAAAGGCCCAAGTGGGCCAAGACTACTCTTTAGGATGCAAGAGATCTTGTTGGGGATCCAGCTGATACTAGGAGGACTAGATCTAATTTCGAGGATCCTACTCTTGCACTCACTGCCACTGAACTGATGCCACCTAGGAATCTTTTCTTGGTTCAGTCTTCAGATCCACAGTCCTATGGCGAGGCTACTAGAAATCCCTTTTGGGAATCTGCCATGCAAGAGGAGTACAACTCCCTCCTCGAGAACCATACTTGGGATCTGGTTCCCCTTCTTTCATGAAGGAAACTTGTTAGGTGCATATGGGTCTACAGGACCAAGAGCGCAATGGATGGACATGTTAGCAGATGCAAATCTAGGCTAGTTTCCAAAGGCTTTCAGTAGGTGCACATCATTGAATATGATGAGACCTTCGCTCCAGTAGCGAAGATGGATTTCCATACGTTTGGCACTTGCCATTGCGACAACCAAGGGATGGGAATTCCATCAGATGGATGTGAAGAATTCATTTCTTCACAATGATCTCTCTGAGGAGATCTATATGGAGCAGCCCCAGAGATTTTTGCAAGATTCATCTTTGGTCTGTCGACTGAAGAAGTCTCTTTATGGCCTCAAGCAAGCCCCGAGGGCATGGTATGCTAATATGGAATCCTACCTATTGTCACAGAGATTTGCACGTTGTAAGTCAGACCCGAATGTTTACATGCTCAGGACAACTGATTCACTTCTACTCCTAGTTCTGTATGTTGATGATTTGTTGATCACTGGTTGCTCGACTTCAACGATTTTTGTAGTCAAGAGGATTCTGCATGATAGGTTCTTGATGATAGACATGGTTCCACTACATTTATTCCTTCGACTCAAGATTAGTCATGATGCATCAGACATCAAACTGTCTCAGGCCAAGTATGCACGAGATCTCCTTGAGAGATTTCACATGACAGAATGCAAGTCTTCCCCGACTCCTTTCTTATCAGGAATCGGACTTGAGGATGGCAGGGATGCTCCACTGGTGGACATCACACTGTACAGACAACTAGTGGGGAGCTTGTTGTTTCTCACACACTCTAGACCAGACCTCTCTTATGCAGTTGGAGCAGTCTCCAGGTTCATGTAGGAGACGCATGAGCTACATTGGAAGGCTGCAAAGCGTATCCTTCGATACATACATGGCACCATCACCTTCGGGATTCACTATGCAGCAGACTCTACATTGGACCTCATCGGGTTCACTGATTCTGACTGGGATGGAAATAACATTGATTGCAAGTCCACATCTAGTTACTCACTCAGTCTTGGTTTCGGGCCTATCTGTTGGTCGAGCAAGAAGCAAGCTGCTATTGCTCTATCTTCAGTCGAGGCAGAGTACAAAGGAGTAGTTAACATAACCATTCGGGGTATTGGCTACAACATTTTCTCACTGAGTTGGAAATTCGGTTTCATCGGTCGATCGTCATCTAGTGTGACAACCAGAGCACTCCGAAGTTTTGCAGAGATCCAATTCAGAGGCAGCAGACGAAGCACATCGAGATCCACATGCACTTGATCTGGGACTTAGTACACGAGGGGATCATCGACCTGCATTTCTATCCTTCAGCAGAACAAACTGCAAACATCTTCACCAAGACCTTGACTGAGCAGAAGTTCCATTCTCTGCGTAGTCATCTTGGAGTGAAGGACACAATTGCCTAGCAACTATCAGTTCTTCATTTTACATACATTGTACTTTGAGGGGGAATTTTCCCATGAGGTTTTCCCTCTTTCCTCGTTTATTTCAATGTATCTTTTGTATTTGGGGTACCTAACATGGCCTCGTTTCCGGGACCCATTCTTTATTTTCACCATAGTGATGTTCAAGGGGTGTTGGAGATACTTCACACACACCTAGGAATTATTTTTCCTAAGGTTTTCCCTATGTTTACTCATAATTATTCAGTCTCCTATAGTCTAGGGAGAGTATTCCTCCAGGAGAATATTCTCTTCAGTTCACACTTCAGTTTGACTAGTTGAGTGGAGTCTAGATTGCACATTGAGATCATCACCATGCAACATTGGGATCGTCACTAGCTAATGCGCATTGTCCTTGGGATCATCACTAGATAGCACATTACTCATGATTCCCTGATCTCCTCCTCACTTCACTCTGTTTCAGTCAGTTAATTGAAGACTGAGAAACTAGTTAACTCAGACTAGGTGGCAGTTAACTCCAGTAACTGCCTGAGAGACTAGATTAGGTGGCAGTTTACTCTCGTAACTATCAGTGTGTGTCCAAATAACTCTAGACCACCACTATGGCACATTGGCTTCCTCCAGTGCGCATTAGTTGAGTTATACAGTGTATATCATGTGTAAATTATCATTCATTCATTTGATTATTGAGAATTCTTCCATTCTTTCTCTCTTGTTTCTCTTTTCTCATATTTTCTTTGCAAACTGTGTATGTCATTTGCTAGCTAGATATTTTCTATGCAGGTTCAACACATTTACAATGAGAAGAGATCTCAATGCCAATATGAGTATTATAAAGATGAAGCATCCTTTGGATATGAGAATATCCTATGGACATGAATTAATTGTTTGATGAGGAAGAGATGATTCGTCTCATGCAAGATGAGCATGACCAGTTTACTAAGGAAATGGTACCAGTGGGTGAAATAGTTCTTGGAAATCAAATACCCCCGTGTCAAGGCACATTACCCTTAGGCTTGTCCCCATCACAACTTAAGCTCATAAAAGAAAATCTAATGGTGGAAGTGAGAAGGGAATATGACCTTCAACCTATAACTCAACCTTCTGACCAAAAAGACAATGAACCCCCAAAGTTTGATCCTAAAGGAAAACTGCCCATCAAAGAAACCCTTGGATCTAATATGCCTAAGAATCCTCCTTGGTGGAAACAAACCAAAAAACAAGCATCATCACAAGAAAGGCCAAGCCTTGTTAAAGATGGCCCCATCACCAAAGCTAGTGAATCAACCCAACATCATGTGCCATCCTTTGGCCTTAGTCATGAACTGCAAAAACTCAAAACACCTATGCTTTTGTTTGAGAAAGACAAGATCCTTGCACATAGAAAACAAATGTCTATGTTCATTAGAGTAGAGGATCCTACCATATAAGCTGACAATATCCACCTCCAAGAGGACTCACCACATATTTCTCTTGGTCCTCTAGATGCTAAAGATGGGGCTACTCCACCCTTTTACACCACTTTTCTAGTTCAAGACAAATATCTACATAATTTTCTCCTTGATTTATGGTGTATCATTCCCTTATTCCCAAGATTGTCATGGAGAAACTAGGATTGGAGGTTACTATGCCCTACAAGGATCTCTATTATTTTGACTCAAAGAAGGTTCCATGCATAGGGATGATTAAGGAATTGGTAGTTGCTTTGGCACAAATCCCCTTCAAATGTGTTATGATGGATGTGGTTGTTGTTAATATCTCAGCCAATTACAAAACATTATTGTCAAGAGGATGGGTAGTCATAATGGTGGGTATTGTTATCGTACAAGTTGTAGGTTGGGAAAAGCTCAACCCAACCACAAAATGGCGACAACTAAGAAAACACATACGCATTGTCACCTTAGATAGGTATTCCCGTCACTTTAGAGATGAAGTAATCATCTCAAGGGGGGAATCCTGGTGACCCTAGGGGAAATGAGATGGAATATGGAGAGATGATGAAGACCCCTATAGGTCAATGATTGATGGTAAAAAGGGCTTGAAAAAAGTATCGTCGATGGTAGAAGATGTGTCAGTGTATAGAAGACCTGTCAAGGAGTGATTGTACCTGCCTGAGACACAAGGAAAACAAAGATACAAGCCCAATAATATGTTGGAAAAGCATGTTAATCTCGTTTTCCATAATTGAAGCAATAAACAGTAATATATATCAACAACGAAATGATAATAAGAGTTTCAAATAAAGCTGCTAAAAGTCTAGTTAAGATTGCAAGAGACAAGCTAGCAATGACTAGTTTAACTCAAGTATGAAAGAGCAAGACTTTAACATGAAACAAGGCTGTAAGAAGTTAGTATTTGCAGCCTTATGGATGTAGAAAACAAGTTGTTACAACAAAGATATCAACCACCAAAACTTGCCAACAATCCACCCAAAAAGTGCACTGAGACTAGTAGAGGATAGGGGCAAACTTTTAGCAACTTTTGACGGTTGGTTTGTGAGTTATTAAGAAAGTTGTATTAGGGTTTCTGCAGCCCTAATGGATGTAGATTAAATTTTATGACAGCAGAAAGAAGCACTTAGAAAAATGAGACACCCTAGTGGCTCAACCAAGCACATAAAGCATAGAATTGATTCCAATTTAGACAACATTAAAATCCAGAGTTTTCACATTAACCAATGCAAGATTTTATTTCTCCAATGAAATTAGATTTAGTGCCTTTAGCTATTTGGTTATGGAGTCAAATGAATAAAGAGATAACAATGCTATCTCCTTGGGGGTGTAAACCCTTTTACTCCCCAAGGCAAGCAATGTTAACTAGGAAGTACTAGGAGGGTGTAAACCCTTTTACTTCTCCTAGTAAAACCTTAAGAAAAAAATTATTTCAAGACAAAAATGATGGATATGGTGGGCTTGTAAACCCTTATACTCCCCAAGAAAGTGTAGCAAAATCACACTTGTAACCAAGCAATGAAACAACAATAAGAGAGGTAGTGCACTACTTCTTCCACCAATAGCCAAGAGAAACCATAACAAGAGCACAAGAGATAGAGATTGCCCAAAGAGGGTGAAAATTTGAGCTAGGAGGCTTCTCACAATGGGAGAGCTATGATCCAAATGAGATATAAATGATCTCTATTTATACAAAATGTTCTAAACATAGTTTTTCCACAAGTTTAGGGTAAAACACAAGATAAGCGGTCAACAACCCTAATCTTGCCCCTTTACATAAAATAATACTTTTTTAATTCATAATTTGCACATAAGTAAAACCCTAAGTAATGCGTCACCCTTCTAGGGTGACGTTTTGGCACTTTTGCAAGTCGTTGGACTAGGATATGGGTGAGCTAGGCCTCCAAAGGCCACGTGTCTTCAATCCAATCCTCTTCTCCACAATTCATGGCTTCCTTCCTTCAAAATGTGCCAATTGTCCTCAACCACCACCAAACCCTAGCCCTCAAGGGTGGTGTTTTGGCCTTCTTAGGAAAATCGTTTGGGTGGTAGGGGCTAGGTTAGGTCCTCCATGATGTATTCTAGGCCTCCAAAGTAAAGTCTTCTTCATCCAGCATGTGTGCCCTGGTATCCAACCTATGGGCTTCAAGCCCCATGGAAGCCCAAGCTAGGCTTGTTCCTCCAAAACTATCCACTAGCGGGGTCTTGCAAAGACAAATGGATACGCCCTCCAAGGATATCAAGTCAAAGCATCATGATGAGTAAATCAAATAAATAAAAGAGTCATCTAAGCAGGTACATCCAAACCACCTCATCAAAATAAACTAATGCTCAAAGACCCTATGCAATTTTCCAAGTTTAAGTATGGGAGGGTTGACAAAACGACCTATTGGGTGAATCGTACCTCACGTTTTAGGGGTGTTTCCTGAGGGGACCTCCTTCTAAGTCATGTGGATGAGGTGTCATGGATGAGGGGAATAATTTTTGGCCTGGGGT
>CBVK0100872997.1:1932-14802 GCA_900067695.1 Picea abies | reverse complement strand
TCTCTCTCTCCCTCTCTCTCTCTCTCTCTCTCAAGACCAAAGGAGGAAGAAGTCTCAAGTTTTTATACATTTCATAGTCTTGTAGAGTTATAATCTATGTGACCATTTGCATGTACAGGTTCATAACTATTGAAAACGGAACCAATGTTGTAATATAGGGAAAAGTAGGGGAGTTTTACCAGTATTTCAATGCATAAGAAAGCATAGAGCACCTGCACATAAATATAGATAAATACATACAAAATTAGTGGAATCCCAAAGAGCAACACTTTATTATATGATATGTCAATACAACCCAATAGATACAATATCTCTCATAGAGCTATCCTTTCTCATACAATATTGTTTATTTATACCTATATGTTTAGTTACTTGGCAGTTGTAACTACTTACCTTCCTAGGTTGGTCGGTTAACAAAGACCTTGAGTGACCTATAATTCAACTTCGACAATTGATGGACTAACTCTTAGTCGACTGTCGAGTCTATTCGACATAGTCAACTAGCCCTTACAACATGCCTCCATGTCACTAGATAGGCACCATTATGAGCATATGTAGATTTCCTTACCCAATACTCACATCTATCATGTACCTCTATTGGCCCTCGACCACGTTTTGAGGAAATCTTGGTTAGGCTTGAGAAAATTTTGGACTTTGATAGGCTGGTTGAAGAGGGGTTGCCTAGGCAGAGCTGAGATTGTGGATCTCACTTGTTTTACGGGCTATGTGGAACCATCAATGGGCTTCATTAGGGTTTTTGTAATGGGTTATGTAATGTCAGCCCATGGGTTCTCCCATGTTTAGGCCTTTTTGTAAGGAATTGTAAAAGTATAAATAAGTGTAAGAATGTATTGTATAGGAGAAGCGATGTAAGAGCAAAGTAGCTAAGTGCAAGTGGTTACGAGTTTCTTTGTGCAACAAAATGTGTATGTAAGGCTCTATGCTCGATAGATAATTATGTGTATGTAAGGATCTATGCTCGATAGAGAAATTGGCTCTGTACCTTGACCTAGCTTTGGGAAGGAGGATCTGGTGCTCAGTACACAGATCTCCTGTCTCGTGTGAAGCTTGGATCTGTGGCTTAGTGCATAGGAGTGGATGAATGTAAGAGATTGAAGAATAATAAAGAAGATGAAGTCATTGGTGGAAATAGCCCCACACTAGGGTGAACCACATATATCTTGTGTCTTTGGCTCACTTTGTGTTGTGTTATTTGTATTTCTTCTCAATGTGTTTATGTATGATAAATAGATCTGTTGTTGCTTAGTGATTTACTTAAAGATGAATGAATGTTACATCTAACTCAGTGCTATGTGCTAAGTGGTAGGAATGAGTAATTTGTTGTTACTATGCTGATCCATACTAGGGTTTGTTCTATGAAGTTAATGAAGCTAATGAACTAATGCATATCACCTTTTAAGTGTTTCTAGAGTACTCTGCGAAGTGTTATTATCACAGATCTGTGTCCCATCTTGTTTACAGACCCCTGAGTCCTGTAACCCCCCCTTCTTCTACCTCAGGTGAGACTTTGCCTACTTCGTAGGTGTTGACAAAAGGGTCGATAGTTAGGGTTTTGTTGGTGTGTTGTTAGTGTTGAACCCTGGGTCTGCCCCTGTGCCAACAAATGGTTTTGTTGTGGGGACCTGAAACTGTGATTGTTAGGAACTGAAATAAAGAAAAGAGAAGCTTTGTGCGTATATTTGTTGCTGTAGTGTGCAATATTCTACTTGACTTGCGAAGCTATGTTCTAAGAAAGAAGTCTGATATGAATAAAAGAGGTAAGATCTTAAAAGAGGTAAAGATTTGTGCTTTGATAAGAGTAAGATAAGTGAAATTTTTTGTTTTGAAAGCATGAATTTAAGTATGTTTAATAGATTATGTCCTAGTATGAAGGCTAGGGTGCAGTTGGAATAAATATTTGATCTAAGTAAAGCTAATATAAGTGCTGAAAGATATGTTATTCCTATGTATAGAAAGAATTTTGGACTAATAAGTGGATGCAGGAACCTAGAAAGAATTTTTGCAGATTGCAGGTCCAACACTGTGATCTTAGTGCGCAGTCGAGAAGAGGTTGGGGAACATATAAAAGAAAAAGAGGATTGACATTGTGTTATAACTGCAAAAGATTGGGACATCTTGCTAAGGAATTCCCTGGTACATGTCCTATTTGTCTTTGTTGTAAAATTGTTGGTCATGAGGTTGAGGATTGTTCAAGGATGATTGCTAAAGTTGAAAGGATGAACATGAGACAAGAAAACTATGAATAAATTCAAGAGACTAAGAGCATGTTAGAGAATCAGAAATAGAAAGGATCAGAGGAAGTTCATACTACATTAGTACAGTTGAAAGAAACAATGAATGATCACACGGATGTTAGTTTAACAAAGATCCTAAAAGTAAAACAACACATAAGTACAAGAATAGGAGACTTCGACATAGACTGTGTCTTGGATGAGGAAACACAAGTGAATATTATGACAGAAGACACTTGAGAGATTTTGGGAAATCCTACTATGGTACCTTCACTGGGAAGGATAGCCTTGTTTAAGGGAAATATGATAACCCTATGTGGAAGAGTTACTAATGTACCTATTATTATCCATGGAACATCGACTGAAGAGGAATTTGAAGTCATTAAGTTTGTTGAGAACAACACCCCTTTCCCACTTTTGTTAGAAAAGACTTGGATTAAGAAGGATCATATCAGAAGGAAAGCAGGGGAAAAAGATACAGAAAAGAAAAAGCAAGAACCAAGGGATTTCATAGCTAGAAAAATAGATCGACTGATAGAAGAATGAGAAGTTAAGTCAAAGAAACATAAGGCAAGATAATTAGTTGTCGAGGTTGAAATAATGCAAGAAGGTTTGAAGGACTTATCCATGCAACAAATAAGAATACCTACCTTGGAATAAATAAGAGAAGGGGTATTAAGTTCGAACCCTTTGAGAGCACATCAGCAGTGTGAAGTCACCACGCTAGGAGAAGATAAGAATAAGAATGGAAAGAGGATTCCAGAAACAGTTAGAGAGACTCAGATTATAGGGAATAAGGCAAGGAATATCAATAAAAAGAAAGCCAAGATGGAAAATCTACAGGAAACTACATATAACAGATGGAAGATTTCACAGACTGGAACCTTCCAGGAGGCAGGTTTGTAGGATCTGAACCTCACCGGAACAATAGGACCATGCAGAATGGGACTTTGCCCTAGCAACACTATATGACCATTGGAGGTGCCCTGACCATTAGAATGATGCTTTGGAATGACACTATTGCAACAGTGGAACAATGCCTGGAAGGGCCTGTTACAACACAAACGATCCAGAAGCTCATTGAGTAGGAGGCTCAGGAGAAGCAACAAGTCGAGGCAGATCAAGTTAATATCAAGGCCTTCGAAGCAGCGTTGACCAGACTTGAGTGACTTAGGATGAGTCACAGATGAGTGTTGGGGGCTTGTTGGCCCTTGACCAAGTTTTGAGGAAACCTTGGTCAGGTTTGACCACTTTTTGGACTTCGACAGGCTGGTCGAAGAGGGAGTGCCCAGGCGGAGATGAGATCGTGGATCTCAGTTTTTTTGTAGGCTATGTGGACCCATCAAGGGTTTCATTAGGGTTTTTGTAATGGGTTATGGGATGCTGACCCATGGGTTCTCCCATGTTTAGGCCTTTTTGTAAGGAATTGTAAAATTATAAATAAGTGTAAGAATGTATTGTATAGGAGAAGCGATTTAAAAGCGAAGTAGCTAAGTGCAAGTGGTTACGAGTTTCTTTGTGCAACAAAATGTGTGTGTAAGGCTCTGTGCTCTATAGAGAAGTATGTGTATGTAAGGCTCTATTCTTTATAGAGAAGTTGGCTCTGTGCCTTGACCTAGATTTGGGAAGGAGGATCTAGTGCTCAGTATGCAAATCTCTTGTCTGGTGCGAAGCTTGGCTCTGTGGCTTAGTGCACAGGAGAAGATGAATGTAAGAGATTGAAGAATAATAAATAATACAAAGAAATTGGTGGACGTAGCCCCACACTAGGGTGAACCACATATATCTTGTGTCTTTGGCTCGCTTTGTGCTGTGTTGTTTATATTTCTTCTCAGTGATTTTATGTATGATAAACAGATCTGTTGTTGCTTAGTGCTTTACTTAAATATGAATGAATGTTATATCTAACTCAGTGCTATGTGCTAAGTGGTAGGAATGCTTAATCTTTGTTGTTCACTGATCCATACTAGGGTTTGTTCTGCGATGTTAATGAAGCTAATGAACTAATGCATATCACATTTTAAGTGTTTCTAGAGCACTCTGCGAAGTGTTATTATCATATATTTGTGTCCTTGCTTGGTTACAGACCCCTGAGCCCTGTAACCCCCCTACTTCTTCCTTGGGTGAGACTTCTCCTACTTCACAGGTGTTGCCGAAAGGGTTGGTAGTTATGGTTTTGTTGGTGTGATGTTAGCGTTGAACCCTGGGTCTTCCCCTGTGCCAACAACCTCTAACATTTGGAATTTTTTTTCCAAAATTGACATTGTTAAAATTTTTTCATATTAATAAATTTCATGGTTCACACAGTTCAATTGTCCTTTTTCCTATAGCTTTAAGAAACAACCAAATTCTCCTTTGGAGAGATTAAATATATTTCCATGTTTTTCTATAACTTACCTTTCCAATGAATAAACCCATGATTCAATATGAGTTTTGATATGAAATTTATGGCTCCCTAAATTCAACATTTTCGCCATTTTTGCACTTGTTTCACTTGTGCAATCTAGCTCAAAGGCCAACTTCTGCTACCTGTAGAAGAAAAACTGTTAGGAACTAGGAAAACATCTATATTGGGTGATGACATTATTCCTAATTGTGAGTACACAACAACTTTTTGAACGGGAATTTGATGCTCCATCCTAATTCTTCATCAATATGGATTTTTCAACTTTGTCCTTTTTTCATTTTCTCCAGTCTTGGAATTTTTAGCAAAAACTGTTATCTCCCAATCTGAGAAGATCTAGAAAAAAATATTCAATGCAAAGTTGTTTGGATTTATGAGTAGGTAAAATGTTGAGTAAACAATTTTTTGGGGATTTTCCATATGGACTCCCTTTTTTTGTTATGAAGATCTTAAAAATTCCCCGAAAGTGGCTTGAAATCAAGGACAATTTTAAGGATGGAAATTTATATTAAAATGTAGAAGCCTCGATTAATATTACTAGTCCTTAATATGTAAAATGTAAAATGTTTGGTGATATTTTTGTAAAAATATTCAAATTCTAATGATTTTATATAGTTTCTATAAAATTTTGGCAATTTTTAAGGTAGCGCACCTCCTTTGTTTTAGGAAATTCTCCATTCGCAAATTCAGTAGTGCACCTCCTCTGTTTTAGGAAAGTCTCCATTCACATAATATTTTTCTTTAATGTGTGCATGGAGATGGGATTTGACATATGCATTAGATTGGGTAGATAGGATAGGTTTGACTTAGGACACTTGAGCACACACCACCTTTGGCCAAAGCGATTAATGGGAAATTGTTTAGGCTCGATGATGAATTGGGAGGCTATGACTGTAGGCAAAGGACCAAAATAATTTGGCAAATCTAACACAAAAATTTATGAAGGCACTTAAAACTTTGATGGTGCATTTTTTAGTGTTAACATTGGCTCCAATTGGGATGGAGGCCTCCCTATGAGGCTTCAAAGAACATTAGCAGTTTCAGTTACCTTATCTATTGGGATATGGAGTCATCTGACCCGTGCAACCACTCCTCTAAAAACCTATAGCCTTCTCTACTTATTCAACAAACCAACAACTGAAAGAATCTACTTGCTCATAGAGTGAGCTTATTCTCCTACTCCTACCTTAACCAGATCTGCAATTTGGTTAAGTAAAGGATGACTTCCATAACATCCATCCAAGCAACTTTAATACTGGAATAATATCATCTTTCTCATTGATCAACAAATGATATTTGAAATGCAACAACAGTGATAAGAACTTGTTCAAGAAACCATACTCACCCGGAAATGCTGATGAGTTTAAGAAATCTAAAATCTTCAAGTTCTCTTAAATGTATGATTCCATGAAGGATGCCACCGGGTGTTTGGAACCAAGATCATAACATGATGGTCCATGGAAAACACTTGCTCAACCATGATTTATTCTCTGATGGAAGACTGATTACTTTCTTGTTCTCTTAAGAGCAACTTGTGGTCATAAAAAATGGCAACCTTTCCCTCTTCAAAATCATGATCATAAGATGATGATAGAGCAGTGTTTAAATCACAAGGATAATGATCAGTTAGAAACATGTAGTTGCCTATACAATCATCGATTATCATAGTCTTAGCCTTATTTGCAAATTGATCATAAAATTCAGACTAATACTTGTCTTTAGAATACTTTGAAAATGTTCAAGAATTCAGATTTAAATCTGAAATGAGCTCACATGCTTGTTGTTGTTCCAAAACTGGTTCACATTCATTACCTTCCTGCTCAAATTCTGAAACTGGTACATCTTCAAACAAGCTCCTTAAGAATGAATACTTCCTTTCTAACAGGAGAAGGGAAAGTTCTGAATGCAAACCCATAACATAATATATCATGGAAACAGTCTCTGTGGGTCAGATATCCAAAGGCATATCATGATAAATGCCATAGAATATTCTGTTAAAAATAGACAAATCTTCATCATGCTCTCTCTTCAAAGCCCAAAAATCAGCAAGGAATGAATCTAATGATTTATTCTCGCCCCAATACTTCAAAAACACATTAGATAAGTCGATCCAAGAGCCAATAGAATCATCTCTCATACCCTTAAACCATACAACAACATATCTGATCAAAGACTTAGAGAATAATCTCATGATCAAATCTTCATGAACAATCTCAAACCAATCAATAAAATCCTCAAAGGATTCCAAGTGCCTCTCAGCTGAAACTTGATTTTCTCCAGAAAACCAAGGAATATATTCAAAGTAGTCAAGAGGATAAGGATGAAGGATATAGGGCAGCCCTAAAGGCTTGAACATCTTCATCCTGATTTTAATTTGAAAGGTAGTGGGTTGATTATGAAGGTTAATAGGTTGATGACAAGGTTCATTAGTAATGTAAAAAGGTACTGAGCTCTGGATAGGTTTGGAATCAGTTCCAACCTCTGTAAGGTTACATGACTGATCAGATTCAGGAGGAATTTGAATGCAATGATCATCTTTATGAATGGGCTGAGGTAAATCTACTGAATTTGCATCTACAATATATGCAGTATGCAGATCTTCTTCTTCTAGAGATGGATATATACAAGAAGGATGATGATTTTCTGAATATACAAAACATAAAATGATTCTCTTTACATGCGAAGGGAACAACATGAAAGAGCTGATAAAGAAAAACAATAGTTCATGAAGCAGGATAATGAACTGATACCTGGATTTAGAATTCAGCCTCTTCATCTTCTATCAACCGGATCCTCCCCAGTGGAGTCTTTAATTGTGGAGTCACCAGGAAGATTGCTACAATCAATTCAGTTTCCTTCCTTTGTCTACCATCAAAAGTTGGATCAATGTCATTTTCCCAGGGAAACTAGCTTCACTTCCTTTCCCCAACAATGATGCCAATTATGTTATCACTCCAAGAGTTAGTCCCAGACTGCAAATGAGAGTAAGCTTGGTAAAATAGAAATGTAAATGGATTAAAATGGTTTGAATAGGTGGATCAACAAGAGAAGAGTAAAAAGGAGGGCATCAGAATGCTGCAAATACATTCCATTGGGCATGGAGTTTTGATATATTTGAAGGCAATACTATTCTATATGGATAGTATATGTCATTCCATTACTGGTGGTATGTGGAACGTCACATAACTCCTCATGGTTTGAGAGTTATGGCCTTACGAAGTTGGAGGACCCTCATATGTTGGTTTGAAGCCCTAAAAGGTCAAAGAAGTCAAAGAGATTGCAAAGAAGAAATTATTATTTAAATGATAAAGTAAAGTGACAAAGTCTAGAAGGCTTATTCAAATAATAAAGTGAAGTGAAAAAATCAAAGAAGATTATTTAAATGATAAAGTGAGGTGACAAAGTCAAGGCGGAATATTTAAATGATAAAGTAATGGAGAAATTTCTAATTATGGAAAGTGGTTAACCCTAAAAATGATAAAAATAGGTTAAGTGACCTATAAATGGGTTAAGTGACCTAGAAATAGGTTAAGTGACCTAGAAATGGGTTAAGTGACCTAGAAATAGGTTAAGTGACCTAGAAATAGGTTAAGTGACCTAGAAGATGGAGAGTATAAATAAGAGGCAAGGCTCTCTCATTTAATATCACACTTGAGCATATTGAATATATATAGGTGAATGAGGTAACCAAAGGATATCTAAGCCGAATTTCAGAGGGAAGGTGAAGAAAAGAGGGCTGAAATCCAAGGGAGGATAAATTCTTTTGATGATGCTTTCTAAGGTATGTTATTTATAGGTCATCTCGCCATTTTCGCAATAATTGTTTTTCTAGAATTATTTAGACTGTGATATTGACAGGACATTGAGGAAACATATCCAATTATCTTTTGTAAAAAATGAAGCTTGTGGGTCATTGTATTTTTGGAGTTACACTTCGTGGAAAATAGGGTTTGTGGCTAGTCCTGAAACTAGTCTAAAACAAGTATTTCAGGTACAAACATCATAACTTATTCATAATAGATAAAAATTTAGTAAGACCAAATGTGTTGGTTAGCGTACAGTCCATAGTATGTTGTGTAATAGTTTCAAATTGATTCAACAAATATTTCGTGCATGGCACGCTCTACAAGGTCTCTCTCTAGAATAAGCCAAAATTCAACAAGGTATGTCATTTTTGCTATATCTCATTTTCTTAGAGGTTCCAAGTAGTGAAACCTCGAGGAATTGCATAAAACACATTGAAGAACATTTTTTATCAGTTTCATATCTTTTTTCATTGCAGGTACATAGTTATGATTATTTCATGTTAGGGTTGTTAACTAATTCAAAACTAGTCATGTCAGACTAAAGAAAAGTTTGATGAAAATTCTAGTCTCTTGTTGTGAAAGTTAAGTAAGGTTTGTAGGTATGCGATCATATACACCAGGTCTATTATAGAGTTACAAATCATATTTGGATGATGAAATTGATGAGGGCTTTTGGTTAAGGTACATGTTGGGTACATGGTTGAGACAAGTAGTTGATGATATGGCACATACATGAGGTGTATTGTTGATGATGTTGGTACATATCGATGAGTCATAGTTGATGAGTAGTTGATACATGATTGGTACATACTTGGTACATGGTTTGATGCACTTGTTTATGGTACATGTAGATTACAGGTTGTTTGGCACAAGTTGGTGCATGGTTGATGCACCTGTTTATGGTACAGGTTGACTACATGTTGTTTGGTATAGGTTGGTGCATGGTTGATGCACTTGTTTATGATACATGTTGATTACAGGTTGTTTGGTATAAGTTGGTGCATGGTTGATGCACTTGTTTATGGTATAGGTTGATTACAGGTTGAGGTACAAGTTGATGCATTGTTCTAGTTTATTGGTACAGGTTTACAACAATATATAACATAGTGATAGTGTGACAATGGTTCCATCATTCTACTTATACTTCAGGAAAGTTGGAAGGGGCAAGGACAGGTGGTTGTAGTCACCTTCCAGTTGTAGCCAGAGAACATAGGGGGTTGTAGCCTCTCTCTGGTTGTATCCAGAGAATTGGGCAGTTGGAGCTTCCCTCAGGTTATAGCCTGAGAAACTAGGGGGTTGGAGCCTCCTTTCAGTTGCAACTGGAAAAAAAAGGAAGTTGGTACTTCCAATGAATGTAATTCTTCAAGACATATAAGAAAAAGAATTATGTGGTTTTCTCCTGCTTTAGGTTTCCGCGTAAAACATTGGTGTATTGTGTATGTGTATGATTGTTCATTTTTTCATTTCTTATTTAATCTACAGTTATTGGACGATAATTCTACATTGATATAAAACTTGGATTATATGGTTAAAAAGGATTAAATTGCTCTATTACTTACATTGATATAAAACTTGGATTATATGGTTAAAAAGGATTAAATTGCTCTATTACTGATTCACCCCCCCTCTCAGTAATCCAACAAGGTCAACCTCTCTAATTTGATGTTGAAGTTTCAAAAAGTGGACAAGTTGGTTTTTAGTGACCTCCTATAATGAGAGGCCAATTTCCATTCATTTGGATCATATCTCACTTGAGAATTACATACTTGTTGGCTGAATTTTTTTCCCTACTTGGGAAAGGTGCACTATTTCTCTCTCTTATGATTTATGGATGTTGTTACTTGTCTATTGTAAGAATAAGCTAGATGCTATCTCTTGGATGCTTTGTTCTTGCTATTATGGTGGAATATTCTTGGTAAAGAAGGGTTTTTTAAGGGACCTAACCTCCCTATCCTTCAGATAGGTAAAATACTATATTTTCCATGTAATATAGGCCAATACTAATAAGGCCTGGTAATAAGGAAGAATAAGTCAAATGTCAGAAGACCTAATAGAAGATTCCTCTATAGAAAGATATTCCTCTAGATTTTTATTTTGCTAGATAGATTTAGTATAAATAAGAGTCGAGGGAATGAGAATTCTTTGTCTTGGGAATTATTTTAATAGAGCGATGCTCTGCCGGAGGCTACCCCCTCGAAGAGGCAAGTGAACATTGCTTTCTATCAATAATGGTATTATTTTGGAGTTGTGGTTTCATATATTGTGTTGTGTCGTTGTTATTCTCTGCAATATTTATGTTTTATGCTATTATAATAGATCCAATACCTAACAAGTGGTATTAGAGCTCTTTCGTTAGCAGAAATAGTGGGTAATGTTTTTTTCAGGGTAGAGACATATTCCAACGTCTTAAAACTACATTGATGTGTCTTTCAATGCATAAATCCGCAGTTGGGGAAGCATACGCACAGGAAATACAAGAGGTACTTAACCTCACACTCTTGGACACCCTTGTAACCCTTGTTGGTACCCCTTCAAGTGGTAGCGCATTGGACAACGCCTGTATATGGACTGACCTAGGTATCCTGAAGCCCACTATAGATCAACCAAGAGATCACCTGACTGCTATAGTGCCACCGAGAACAATACTCAGGAAGATACTCTCTAGTACATGGGTAATTGGGCAGTATGGATAAGGGTACAATCTATCCTCCTTAGTTGGTTCCTTAAGATATTGGGTTGAGTACTATTGTTCTACCCTGCATGTATATCTGAGAGCTATAGCACAGGGAAACCCTTGTCTATAGAAAACTTGGAAAACCCTAACCCTTGGGATGAAAAGAGAAGAAACAAGGAATAAACAAGTTTTATTTCTGCGCAACCTTACCTCCTACACGTTGGTTGTGAAATTACTACACATTTTTTCCTATTAAGAATTTGGGCATTTCGACACTACATGATTATTCATATTGGAGTATAACTCTGCAGGAGGAGTAAAAAAAAAAAACAAAGGTTTGGGGCCTAGCCACACCCTTATTTGATACTTATCCCATTGAATTCCTCTTTTTTTTCTGATCACAGTAATACCTATGATATTTCAACATTTTTTCCTCTGTGGTCTTGACCCCCTTATTTGGGACTCACCCCATTGGATTCCCCTCTTCGTCCTGGTCATTGTGATACCCTTCAACCATAACAAATTTTTTGTGTGGTCCCACCAGCCCCCTTCCTATGCCCCCCTTTCACCATGGCTCCCAATCGTACCCAAGACCTTGAATCACACCTCGATACCTTTTCATCTGATTTGTACGTGATCCAGAAGGAAGTGCGACAAATAAATTCCAATATTACCACCATCAATGCCAAAATGCATTCTTCTATATATGCCAAAATGGAAAACTTGAAACATCACCTCTCTTTCCACATGGAATTCCATCTTGCAAGCCAACTTGAATCGTTCACTGCCCAGCTCTGCACCAAGATGAATATTCCTGGAGACCTTACCTCATCTAACCAACCTTTTCACCTCGAAGGTGATACTTCCTCTAATTCCCATAATTTTCAGTACCCTCATTTTCAGCATGACCTACACCTTCCTAGAGTGGATGTGAACAAATTTGATGGCTCAGATCCCATGGGCAGGGTCACTCAAATGGAACATTACTTCTCTTTGCATGGCATTACCAATGAGTTGGCCAAACTCCATTATGGTGTTCTCCATTTGGATACTGAACGTTGAAAATGATGACAATGACGTAAAAAGGCACATTAAGGGTATGTGGCTTGGACACAATTTGTTTCATAGATTTATGACCGCTTTGACACCGACACCCATCATTTAGGTTTTTTGACCAAGTTGAAACAAACTAGCCCAGACAAATAGTTTATAACTGCCTTTGAGAAATTGAATTTTAAAATGGAGGGCATGATATATGTTTTTTTCAAGGAATTCTTTATCATTGGTATGAAGGATAAATTTGTGCCCACATCCTCATGGCTCGCCCATAGACTTGGTTGGAAGCTACAAAATAGGCAAAGGAAGCACAACAGGTCGTCTCATCCCAAACAAAAAAGCCATCTTTTATTCCTCGCCTCTAAACCCACACTGCCCGCTCCTCTTTCCACTCCCCTCAAGATCCATAAATTGACTCAAGATGAAATGGTTGAATGCCAACTTAAGGGTCTTTGTTATAATTATGATGACAATTATTTTCTAGGGAATAAGTGTAAGGAACAAAATTTTTTTATGGCTATGTCGGAGGATGTTTATGAAAAAGAGGCATATATTTCTAATGTCCCTGAGCTACCCCCACAACTTGATCTTAATTATCCCTCTGATCCAATGGAAGTTGAACCACTGATTTCTTTGAATGCACTCACAAGTTTCTCTTCTCCCTAAACACTCAAGTTA
>CBVK0100872988.1:4453-16236 GCA_900067695.1 Picea abies | reverse complement strand
TCCTTGGAGGCACAATGCCTAGGTTCACAGCCCACGCTGTCACTTTGACCAGAACCTCTTCTGTCTAGGCTTACTCCTAGGGAAGCCAAAGGGGGTACAGCTTAGTTACTAGATGTGTTAGAGTTAGGTTCTAGGAGTTAATTTTTAATTTGTTAAGGTTAGAGGGGATTCTAATCCTAAGATGCTAAGGCAACCATGCAAGATGCAAGGGTTAGCATGAAAAGCAAGTCCTTTCCCTAGGTCAACTAAGACTAGTGCCTAGAAATTGGACAAGGGGTCAACTATGCTAAAGGGTATTTATTACAAAAGATTGCAAGTTACTTACAGTTCTACAAAAGAATAATTCAATAAAAGAATACCATGTACAATTACTTACAATAAAGAATGTAGAAATACAAATTATACAAAACAAACTAACCACGTTTATCTTTTATGTGTGCAAGATACAAAAGATCAAAGCATCAAAGCATATCACCACATATACGGGATCATCATCAACACATTACTTCAATAACAAATTCCAAAGGTTAAGAAGAGTTAAGCACAGTTGTTATGAAGATTGTTAAAGAAGACCTACACTCTCAATGTATTAAACCCCCAAGTGTTTTATTAGATTAGGTCTAGGGTTTAATAGTTAGGCTTTTCTTAAGATTTAACAAGTTTTATTAGCTTTCACCAAAGCCTCCTCCTCCTATTGCCAAATAACTGTTGGATGCTCAAGATAGTATGGCAACGAGGCCAACCCTAGCAAAACCAGTCAGCCCAGAACAAGAGTACTTCTCGGAGAGGACACACACCTGGTGCACCACAGGGCAATCCCCTACCACTACCCTCCGTTGTTTTCCTCAAGCCCCATTTTAGATGGTGTAGATGGTGGTCTATGGTACCCTAAAGTAGTCTATTAAGTATATAAGTTGATTAGGTAGACTTTTAAGTGATTTTTAGAGTGTTTAGGAGATTTTAAGGCACCTTTTAGGTGCAATTTAGTGATATGGCCGAAACTGTTATTAGCTTTATTAGTGTGTTGCTTAAGCTTAAACCAATGAGTAATGTCAACACATGTAAAGCAAAATAATAGAGATGGCTGAAAGAATTAAAGATGATATCACATGCACAATAGTAGTTTGCTAAGAAATTAGAGATCAATGGCAAGAACAACTTGGCTTAAAGAGAAGAAAGAATATTTATAGTGTTTGCCTACTTAACCATTCAACACATTCCAAGTCCAAGTAAGTGGCTTCCAATAGATATAAACAATTAACCCATGAACCAATTACTTGTTAAGAACTTAAGAGATATAAAGCATTAAGACTAAACCATGTGCATAAGTAAGAAAATATGAAGCTTGAAATGAAACTAAGCAAGATCTAGTTAAAATATTTTAAGTGTGTTGCCCAATGGGCTTAAAATAATGAGATAGATCTATATCATAAGCATTAAGAACATATTAAACATTAGATCACATCACATCACATCAAAAGTAAAGCATTAACACTTAGCCTTACCTCTTTGGGGTATTCCTCTCCCAACTAGGTAGGTTATTAAGTTATATTTGCTTAGTTAAGTTAAGTTTCTTTGATATTTTAGTTATTAGGGCAAACAATGAAAGATGAGCAAGAAAAGTAAGTTAATCTACAACCTAATCTACAATCAATCAAGCAAACAAACCCCACGGCCTAGGTTGAGAAGGTGCCCACACCTTCTAAACCTCACGGCCAAGCTAGAAAGAAACTCAAAAAATGAAAAAAATGGTAGATCTAGCCTATGTCCTACCTACCCCAAGGCTCATAGAAGAGGGGAGGTCGTACCACTTCCCCTCTTACACTATGAGCTCAAACAATCAAGCAAAAAGAGAAGTAGTGCACTACTAAGCTAGAAAATGAAGGGGAGGGTTAGAAATAGCTACCAAATCCCCCAAAGGGGTCTTGAAGTATTGTGTGTGTCTCTTTGGGGCAGCGAAGAACCTCCAACCAGATCTGATATACCTGTAAAAACAGCAAGCTTTGCTTGCTAGGATGGCTACACACAACCAAGAAAAGTTAAGGAAACCCTTGCCTTTTTAGGGGCAAGAACTTTCCACAAGAAAAGATATATATTTTATATGATTTTTGACCTATCCAAACAATTATATGCTAACTGAAAATGACATGAATGAACAACAATATTAAAAGAAGAGCAATAGATCTAGAGAGTTGGAGTATGTGAGAACTTCAAGTGACCCTTCTTCTAGAAGGAGTTCTCAATGAAACTCTAGAGATGAATCTGCAAGATACTTTCAAATCACAAGCATACCATAGATAATATGTTGATGTATTGCAATTAAACGACACTTCTATTTAACCCAAACATCAAGATATATAAACCAATAGGCATACACTCTATTAAGCCTACTTAGATAACACTTTACCTAAGATCTAGTGTTGCAAGTATTTAAAAAACATCAAAACAAGGTTACCTCCCATGCATAAGAACAATAAGCATACGCTTTACTCTTCTTGTTGTCCTCCAAAGCTTCTCCAAAATTTTATTACTCAAAAAAATGGTCTTGGAGAGGAATACTCCAAAACCCTAGAGCATAGAATGAAAATGAAATGGAATGAGTGACTAGAGAGAGAGAAAAAAATCAAGTAGCATAACAATAGCTCAAGATATGGTGAGTTGGGGAGAAGAAAAGAGATCTATTTATACGTGGAGAGGCAAACCTACTTCTCTTTGTAATGATCTCAAGCCAATTTTTTGCTTGAAATCACTAACTACCACTGATGTGTTTGATGTGCAGGTAGCTATTGAAGTTGTTCCAGTTATTTAATGGTGTTTATACAAGATTCATCCAATACATGTAAGATCATAACACACTCAAGATATAGAAAACACAAGCATAGATCTGACCTTTATTATAAAAAGCATGAATCAGATACAATAGAGAGCAGATTTGGAATAATCCTTAGATGGCTCCAATAGATAATAGATATGAGCTGCTACAAAATGCTCCAGCTAATACAAAAGTTGCCTCCAAAGGCTAGATAAGAAGTGAAGACCAATACAAGTAGATCTGAGTCGTATGGATACCAAACTCCTCAAGCTGGAGGATGCCACGCTCTAGTAGAAGGCTGAAACCCTCAATAATTCAGCCCAACTGAAGGAAGACTCCAAATGAGCCCAAACTCTGCCAACTGATAGATCAGGGTGATAAGATCCCCCTCCTGAAGTCTCAGGTTGAAATGCTAAGGCTAACCCCTCCAAATGTTGAATCCTCTAATGAAATTGCGCCCTCCTGGATGCCTGGAACCCTAGATAACTCGACCCTGATGAAGAAGGCCTCCAAATGCTCTGAAACTCTCCAGGAATATAGATCAGGCTATGGAAACCCCGTAGGAGAAGTTTCAGGTCTAGATTCTAGGTAGAGCTCCCTAGATCTGAGAAACATTGAATCACAAGACGTCCTCCTTGCCTCAAAGTTGTCCCAATCTGTAGCTAAAGATTTGATGATGATAACTCTTCAAGGAAACCCTCAAAGTGATGGTTGAGAACCTGCAAGTAAAACCCAAGTGTTGGAATGCCTAAAGGCCCTCCTGATCAGTTGGATCGAACTCTCCTTTAGATAATGATGCGCCCTTGCTGGAAACTCCTGAACAGTACGGCCCTGTTATTGTTCTGAATCGATAGGTGGATATGTGATGAGTGTGGAATGGTGTGGGTGGAGTCTTTCATCCCCGAGACCAAGCTTTGGAACAAGTGAGTGGGTCTTTCACCACTGAGTTGCTCACAAGGGTTTGTAACAGCAAAACCCCCAAACTGTATGCTCAAGAGCAATAACAAGCTAATACCAAAATCCAGAATGAATCATAGGTGCGCCCCAACCTTCTATTTATACTTTTTCTTCTATTTCTCTGTCGAGTTAGATTAACTCCCAGGGTTAACTCTTCCAGCGCTTCTATTCTTTCATTGAGTTATCTTTTACTCCTTTTTACCTTTTCCACAAGTCAACTTAAGAATATAACCTTAGTCTAGTTGACCTTTCCCCTTAGTGTGAGACTATGGCCTAGTGGGGATGCCTAGGCCACTGAGTCTCCTCAATACCTCTTTATCAAGAGGTGGGGGACATTACACTCTTGGATCTAAGCCAAGTGTCCACCACCAAGCAATAGAGTAGATCTCATTTCAACATTTCACATCATCTAACTCATTATTACAATTT
Source organism: Picea abies (assembly GCA_900067695.1). Taxonomy (NCBI): domain Eukaryota; kingdom Viridiplantae; phylum Streptophyta; class Pinopsida; order Pinales; family Pinaceae; genus Picea; species Picea abies. The sequence goes on along the minus strand of CBVK0100872988.1, from coordinate 12,038 downwards.
TTACATCTTTACCATGTTTGGACTTTAGCAATTAAAATTGTTGTTTTAGACTGACTGACACTCCTAGTGGACTAACCCATGGCTAAAGTTGTGCAACTGAGCTGAAACTTGGTCCATGGATGTAGGGGGTGCTATTCCATTTCTTTTGAGCACAAATACCTCTATCAAAAGTCCAAGGATCCAGTTTTTACAATTATTGCTAATACATCGTCTTCATCTTTGTCTCATAACGATGCACCTAGCTCATGGGAATTCACATGTTCACCTTGTGCTCAGCCACAGGCACGTCTAACTCAACAGATCTCCTTTCTCACTGCGTTACACAGGAGAATTATCTGGAGTTCTTCTCAACTCTCTGTAAGGAGGAGGCCATCACTATGTTCCAGCTCTGTCTCAGATAGGAACCACACACCCATCTTAGGGGCTTCTCTCTCAGGTCTGTGTCCTGGAGGATGTCTCACGCAGTTGTAATCATCAACAAGAAACTGGACTCCAAGCAACACAATGACTATGGAAGTGACATGTGTCTTGTTGGTTTTCCATTACAGAGGGCTCGGTCATTTTAAAGTTCGGTAGCATACAACCTCTACAATTGATAGATAATGTCCATGTGTCTAAGAAGACACCACAACATAGTGTGTGAAGGAGTGATTTCAAAATTGATGGCGAGCAATTTGTGAAGCCCCAATCATGGTTTTGCAAACCACGCTTCAACCTCTGCAATAGTTGGAGATGCACCACATGTCTCGACAATTTTACTTTGCAAAGACAAGAGGTGGTGTTGAAGGTTGGAGGAGTTTGACCTCCATAATGAATGGATGTGCAACATTTTTCTGGAGGGACCGCCATCATGGAATCAAGTGCATTAGAGGATAGATATGCCCCCTTCCAGTCACATTAGTAAATGAAATCATGCAACATAGAGGATTCCCAGGTGTCATGGAACCTATGGGCCATATAGAACTTAATAAAGGTAATATAAATGTGTGTGAGGATTCGCAAGTGTCATGGAACATGTGGGCCATATAGAACTTAATAAAGGTAATATATATGTGTGTTTGTGTGTGTGTGTACACACATACATACATACACACATAAATACATACAAACATGGGCCTAATGGTTAAGAACATGCGTTTCCTCCTAAGAGGTCACAAGTTCAAATCCAGAGGTGGGTAGGGTATGTATACCTCTGTAGACTTTAGCAGTCAAATAGCTACGTGGAGGAGGTCCCTTGTCCCACAAACAAAGGGGTCTCATACACCAATTTGGTGGCAGACTTGGGATTAGATTATTATTATTATTATTATTATTATTATTATTATTATTATTATTATTATATGTATGTATGTATGTATCTATATGTATTGTGTGTGTGTGTGTGTGTGCACGGATAAAAATAAATTAAACGTCCACATAGACATGGTATGGTAGGGTGCAAGTTAGGATACATGGATACCACTACCACATTAGCAAGATGCCACATCAACAAAATAAAAAGTTGATGAAAAACACATGGAGGCAAAAAATTATTTTGGCCATAATAGGTGCATATGGAGTTAATTTCCAACATAAGTCTGCAATGACGAGGACTATAAAAATGTCAATGAAATTGGTTTGTAGTTTCGGCTCCAAAATTCTTGAAATTGGCAATCAATGGTTTTCAAAAATCATGAGGGTACTCGTTAATGTGAACTCGGTTGAGTATGAAATTTGGACAATGTGGAATAGGAGCAAGCATGAAGAAACCCAATGGGGGATTTGGGGTTTTAAGAGACTTTTGGGCATTTTTTGAAACTATTAATGGAGTTAAATGGACCTAGAATGACAAATTTGGAAAAAGTTTCCTAGTTGGCATTTCATGTCCTTCACAATTTGGACAACTTTGTCTTAGTGAAATTTTTCTAGTTTTTCTTTGTTTGAAAGATAGCAATTTTCACCAAAAATTCTAAGTGTGAAGAAAGTGCAAAAAGGGCAAAGTTGACAATCCAAATTAATGCAGAAAATTACCAGAGCAATATCACTAATTTTCAAGTTGCTACGTACTCATAATCAAGAGTATTATTATCTCTTGATAAAAAAGTTTTCTTAGTTCTCACAAGATTTTCTTTTATAGATGGAAGAAGTAGGTCTCCAAGCTTGATTGCACTAGTGAGAAAAATGCAGAGATTGGGCAAGAGTGGTAACTTTTGAGAGTTATAACTTCTAGCTCCGAGCTTAGATTTGAGCATGGTTATAGGCACTGGAAAGGTAATACAAAGGACTATAATTATGGTAAATAACTATTTGGAAATATGCATTAGTTGTTTCATAAAGTTGGAGGAACAAAGCCTCTAGTTTTGATTGGACACTGTAATGGTCAATATGGATAATCTCCAAAGTATCGTAAACTTGAGGAAAAAGTTGTATGTTGATAGAGGAGTGTACCAGACGTGAAATTGATTGAGGATGACCATATGTACATCATAATGGTGCTTGCACAATGGAGTGGAGGCACAATTGGATGGATAAAAGCATGGTAGTCTAAGGTGCATATTAGCTAGCAAGTTAAATAAGTGGATCAATGATGGCTAAGGATTGAGAGGAATCATAGAATCACTCTTGATATGTGAGGATATTCAGGTTGAGACTATTATATCAATGATCATTAACAAGATAGCTAAATTCTTTGAATGATGATGAGGACCATGTAAATTTGATTTTAGGATCAATCATAATGAGAGAAGGGACCAAGAATGGTTGATGGTGCCTTAGCCAAAATGAATGTAATGCATTGAATGAGACCATAATATCCAAGTTGGTTATTGTATTCCATAAGATAATACTAATCAAAGGCGTGGAAGATACTAGAATGTATAGAAGAGCTATGGGAGTCACAAACATTGTAGATGGTGACTATATACAACAAATTAATAGTGATAGGTGCAGAGAACATCGAATGGACCAACAGTTAAAGAATGACATTAATACTCATGAAAAGAAGGATGTAATTTCCTAACCTCCTTGAGATGAGAAAAGCATTGAAGTAATGTAGGTTGCAAAGTATGAATAAAGAAGATGAAGTTATGAAAGCATAGATGGTAGAGGAAATTTACCAAGTGAAAGAGTACATGCATGCAGTGATAGGTGAACACTGTGATGGGTGAAATATCTTTGTGGGCAGATTATATGTATCCTTGGAAGAGTTGCAGGATATGGATCAACAACTTATGTGTAAAGAATACAATTAAGGAAAAAATGAATTTTCTCTCACTTGGAAGTTGTCAATGGAGGAGTAATGCACTCCATTGTGTGGAATTGGGTTTGGTAGATATAATTGAACTTGGATGAGAATTTTCCATGAAAATGAAAAAACATGTTTTAAGGCCCCTATGTTGAGGCCCTAACCCCCATTCATTATTATTTTATTATTTATGGTTAGGTCGTCTTAGGGTAGATTACATCATGCTCACTTCATCTCCTATTTATAATAAAGGGGGTTCATTTTCATAGAATCTTGTATTTTGCATTAGATATATTGTAAGAGGCTTCCCCCTCGAAGTGCACTATTTATTGACTCTTTATCATTATCAAGGTGTTGATTTACTTCTTCCTTCTATTCTTATGCTATTTGTTCATAACATTTGGTTTTAGAGCATACGATCCTAGGGTTTTGCCCCTTCAAACGAGTCACCTTGGAATTTTTGCTATAATTCTTTTCTAGGAAGTTTCAGATAGTGAAATTATTGTGAGCCTGAGGATACATAGATAAGTACATATGGTAAAAAAAATAGGTTTTGATTCTCTATACTTTTGTATTTATAGCCCGTGGAAATTAGGGTTTTTGACTAGTCCTAAAACTAGTCACAAACATGTCTTCTTGGAAAAATAGACATAACTTTTTTTATATGAATCTTTAGATAGAATTTTTTTGGAGCCTTAGGAGACATAGCTAAGTACTTGTGATAAAAATTTCAAGATTTTTTTCACTATGTTTTCAGATTTATAGACTGTGGAAGAGAGTTTTTTATTAGTCCTACAACTAGTCTCAAACATGTGTTATAAATAAAATAGTCATATCCGATTCTAGAAAAACCCAAATTGAGTGAAACTAGTTTAATTGAAAAGAGGATGTCCAAGAGTTATTCAAGTGCAGTTCTTCCACCATCCCAACCTCAAACATTGTGAAAACAATCAAATAGTAGTGACTTAGATTGAGTGCTAAATGTTTGAATACATTCTCATTCAATCACCTTCTTAATCTAAAACATAAATCTACACTATACAAAAGGCATGCATGCATATCCCAAAGTGTTTTGTGGTAGTTTTCAACACAATTGTAAAAATCTTCAGAACCTACTGAGAAGGGAATGCCTTTTAACATAATCATCATAAGAAAGAAATATGAGGAAAATCTGTTATAGAGACTGACATTTGTCTATAGACCCTTCATGGACCTTATTGCAAATTGAAAATAGATACACTTAAGTTTCCTAAAGTTAAACTACATTTTTCTCGTGTCTAGGTGCTAATAATAGAATGTCACTCAACCCTTTTCTTAATTGATCAAGCTTTTTCAAAACTGGTAAGTGTAAGGGCTATGCATAATACTATATAGTATAGACTATTATGCTTACAAACAGCTACAAATGTTTATGCTGAGTTCTAAAAATTTTAATATTTATTAGTATTATTATTATTTTATTGCCATCCCCTGAAAAATTTGGGGGTCCCCATCCCAGAAACCAGTGCAACATGTGTAGATAAGTATTTTGTCATATCAATGAATGTTCCATATAAAAAACTTCTAAGAACATCTAAAATGACAAACATCATTGTATACCCAATAGGAAGCATTGTATACCCAATAGGAAGTATTGTATACATGATCAAGGGAAAAGCATGACCAATAGTATTTCCTCCCTGAATAATTTTCAGAAAAGCTCGCTTCGTTGCATGACTCATGCATCCCCAAATACACGAGGTCATATATTGTAACATAAGACTATTCAATGGAGCACTATCTATAATTTTAACTTACGAACCAAAGATTGCAAAGATCAAATGTTATGTACCAAAGGATTCCTGTTGACATCCTTGTACAACAAATAGCGTGTTCGAGTCTTTCCCAGAGCTGCATACCTGCACAAATATATTAGCAAAGAGATAATTGCGTCAGAAGTTGGACTCATAGATTCTCTTAAACATTGGATTAATAAAACTTTTCTTCCCCGTAATAAGTAATACCATTGTGGTACAAATGGAGCCATCCAAATAGCATCACCAGCTTGCACTGGATGCCTGTGATATAAGTAAACAAAAGTGTCAAAGCAGGAAGGTAACCCACATTGTATAGACCTCAAAATAGAGTTCTTAAATAACACACAAATTTTATCTTCCAATAGAGTTCTTAAATAACACAAATTTTATCTTCCAAAATACTTTGGTAGAAGGTAATTATAAACGGAAATGTGGTCAAACATTTGAGAGTTTAAAAAAGAATTCGTTGAAAGAATGTCTATTTCCCACTAACATTTAGAGAAGATTATTGTGTTTCTTCTTGAAACCAAAAAAAACAAGAAATAAGCTTTCCCAATTTTAATCTATTTTTCCAATTAGAAAGTAGCAATTCAGTCCCCTATAATCATGTTACCATATTTTGATGAGTAGTCTTTTTTAGAAATAATTGAAATAAAAATATTTAATTGTGAGTTACTTGTAAAAGGACTGAGCATGAATCCCAACAAAATGTGATAAATAGCGACAAAAACTTTGCACGAAAGAGGAAGGACATGGAAAAAAAACATTGTCTAGACTCTAACTGTTCTACGTTTTGGCCCTTTTCACCAGAATCCAACAACATAAATTTGGATGAAATCGCAATCTACTGTTGTTTAAACTGCATTTTTTAATGCATAAATTGATTCAGCATGCTGAAAAACCTCTGGGGCACTCAGTTTATACAGTTTTAGCCACTTAAATCTGCAGATCCAACAAGGTCTTGCTGAATTACGGGCAAAAGTAAACAGAAAATGTCCCCTGAAAAGGGCCAAAACACAGAACGTTTCGACTACGGCTGGAAAAAATAGTAAGAATGAATTTACAGAAAGCCCCAGATTTATGAATGCCTAATGAAATTAGGATGCAGAGAACTCCAAGCACTCAAACCCAAAATCAAAATTAAGACTGCCAATCACAGTATTACAGAAATATTGGAATTAGGTTCCGCTAGAGGGAAGCACCGACCTAGAAATGGAGGGAAAACAGTCCATTCGAGGAAGGCCTTCCTTCAGAAATGAAGGAACATAGAAAATCTTGTTTCATTAAAACTGTTCAAAGATCCAAAATCATGAAGAGAAACGAGGTCCTATGAGGCTGCCAAAACAGGTCTATCTTTGACCAGATTTTTGGCTCTAAGTTTGAACTTCGTGGCTGTCCTTTGCTGCTGTTTTAGGAAAGCAAACAGTCAAGTACTTTCTGCTCACAGTTTTGATGGTTACGTGTCCTTTTGAGGTGCCCTTGCAACTGTTTTATTGTCCCAATGTTAGCACATGCAATATACTCAAAACAAATAACACTACCTCTAGATCTTTACAACTCTAAATGTTGATTTACAATTCTAAGCATGTATGAAATTGACACATATGTTTTTGGTCAACATGACCCTGGAAAAACCCCCCCATGGGGCAAACCAGTTTGGACTAGATGTATATAGAAGGCCTCAAATCAAAATGTACAACATGGAAAACATAAACAAGTGAACCTGTTACAATAGCAACCCTTCTCGGAAGCCTTGGAGTCCCTTGAACATCTCCCTGCTAGCCTCTTGAAGCAAGGCACCCTTTGCCTTGGTGCGCCCTTCTTCCTTAGCTAACCTTTGGTCCTCTTCCCTTTGCCTTTGCTTTGACCTTGCCTTAGCTTGATCTTTGAACCTTGCCTTGCCTTTGACTTGCCCTTGTGCTCCCTCCTCTCAAGAGTGCCTCCCACAAGTGATGGTGTGCCCCCTCCTCTAGCAAAACTCCACAAGTAGCACCATCCTTCACCCTTGCACCCTCTTCACACTAGAGAGTGCCTAAGCATGGTGAAGTAGTCTCCTCCATAAGATAGGAACTTCCCACAAGCTAGATGTGCCCTTCCTCTCTCAAGAATGCGCCTCTCCTCCTAGCAAATGCGCCCCTACTCAACAAGAATGTGCCTAGCTCCAAGATGATGGCCAAGCCTCCATGAAAGCCTCTCCATGCAAGCTAGACCCAAGCTATGGCTCTCTCCTCCACTCTTGACCTCATGCGCCCTCCTTTCCTCAAGAAATGCACCCAAGAGCTCTCCTCCTCTTCTCCTCCTCTCAAGTGAAGAATGAATCTCATCTTTGCCCTATTCCCTCCTTTAGCCTCTCTTTGGCCAAACCCTAAAAGATCAATGGCCTAGTTCCAATCTAGCCAAGTCTAATCAATGAGTGAGATCTAATGCAAAAAATCTCACTTAGGAAACCCACTTTCCTTAGTTTGTTTTATGTCCTTTAATTCACCCACAAAGTGAATTAAATGTCACTTTAATGACTTAAGTGACATATTTCACTTTTGACTTAAATCTCCTAAGTCAAAGTGAA
>CBVK0100872977.1:0-32609 GCA_900067695.1 Picea abies | reverse complement strand
TATCAACTACCCCCATCGAGGCCCGCAAACCTTTTGGATTTTCATCTTCCAGGGTTAGGGTTTTGGATTTTACTTAGGTTTAAAAGGAATTTGGATCCTCATTGTAACAATCATATTCTTTCAATTGTGATTATTCGTCACATCTCTTCTTAGAGATAAGCTTCCACCATTCTAGTGAGTCATTCACTCTGTATTTTTACAGTCTCAGTACATTTTGTCTCATTAATAGAAATTGCATTACTGTATATCTGTGTTTATGGTTGCATCTATGATACATTTATGTTATATTTATGCATATCCAATATATATCTGTATATTTATTTATTATATCTCCGCTCTCATTTCGTGCCGAAAATAATCCAGATCACCCATTCGAAACCTTTGGACATTATGTTGGGAACTCTTCAGAGTATCGTTTAATCTAATTTCAGACTCCCTAAAAATCAAAATATTGTCAAGCACTATTGTTGTCTTCAACTCTCCTTAAAGTGAATTAGAAATCACGTCTATTGAGCAGTAGTTTATCACTTTTTCGGTCTCATCAGACTATTTACGAGAAAGGAACACCCTATCTATGTGGTTAGGAGAGTTTTCCCTTGAATTGTTTTACACTTTTTCCGACTTGGGAGACTAAATTTACGAAAAATAACCTTTTGGATTTTTCTTTAAGTGTTTTTCAAACTCTCTAAATATGAAAAATCCCTTAGTTTACTTCCTCTGGACTCGTAAAACTCACATTGGAAGACCCATATGGGACCAAACCACTCCTTATTAGGGTTTGTTAAACATACATCGAGGGAATTGTTCAAAGGAAGAGCTTATACAATGAGAATTTGTTATCCTTCTCAAGATCATTAAAAAATAAATAGGTACTCACTAAGCATGGTGGGGGGAAATTGGGAAGGGAATCTGTATTAATTTCAGTAGTTTCTCTCAAACATGAAATATTTTACCTGTTGCATCAAAGTTGGGAAATCCACTTGTCTCTTGTTGAACATTCCCTTTTTTGCAAGATTTTTCCCTATGATCTTCTATTTCGAGTTAGTGATGACAATACCTTTTTCATGTCAATGTTCAAGAGAAGTTCAAGGGAGTAGCCTTTTATTTCGTCAGCCAAAATCTGTAGTTCTTTAATCCTCGTATCTCATTGGCCATCCCTACGTCGGTCCTAAAATTACTCTGTGGTTTGACTATAAATCTTGTACATGTTATGTGTCGTTGATTGGGGGTATATCAAGTCCCTCATGCAATGAATCACTTCCTATCGATGTAAAATCATTATCTAGGAAGATGATTTAGAAGCTATTTAGTACCTTGGAACCTACATGACTCAATAGAAGGTCTCCTCTCTTTTGACATGGAGTTTACATCATTGACCTCTGATAAAAAAAATTCATCAAATGTTTGACTTCAACTCTATAAATTCACATTCGAAGGAATGTACGAAAGTACCTTGGGGGTGATTGACATTAATGATGATTTCCATTGCACTTGTTAATGGTATACATCAATGATCGGTAATCAAGTGGTTTCTACCTATAAATTCACATTCGAAGGAATGTACGAAAGTACCTTGGGGGTGATTGAAATTAATGATGATTTCCATCGCACTTGTTAATGGTATGCATCAATGATCGGTAATCAAGTGGTTTCTACCATGTTTGACGCCAAGAAATTTATTCACATAGATAGAACCGTACTTCGGAATTGAATACGAGATGATGAACCTAGTGAACTTTGTTTGAATATTTATTTCCTCTAGATACGATCGAAAGTACTGGAGTAATTGTTTCACATAGATCCACATTGTATCAGTCTATGGCTATGTTACTATTATAATTTATAGATCCAAAGTGTATATTCTTGTGGCTATGAATCCATTAAAATCATGTATATATGAATCCACATTCTATTTCTGGTGGCCATATCATTAGTAAATGTAACCATCTATTTTCAATGTATTTGTTAGCAGCCATGCTTAGAGTCATTTGTATTCTGAGTATGGGAATGCCCATCTCAATGACGATATAATATTGTACTGCAATTTCCTTGTGTTGTTGGGAGGTTTCCAACCGATATATTCTTTGTTTCAAATACCCATCTGGAAAAGTATTTCATCTATCAACCCTTCTAACTTCATACTTTGGGGAGAATTTTTTTATACAACATTTTGTCCCAGCAAGTGATACTGCCTATTCTCTAACATCTAAAGCATAGAAATTTGGAAGAAAACTGAGAGAAAGTCTTCTTGGGAAGGATCAACTCTAAAAAATACCTAAATTCGAAAGTTGTCGCTTGTTTCTTTCTAGCGAGGTGTGGCAATGTCACCTTTTGATTAGGTTTAAGGGTGTGAGAACCTTGTACATGGGAAAAAATAAGAAATGTTTCAAGCTTATAGCAGATAAACTTTCATGATGAGTTGTTTTCTAATCGTTTTGGATCTCGTCTGCCTCTCCTAATTTAGTGAGATCCTAACCTCCTCATGGATTCCTCTCCAATCTATAAATGGAGGCATATTCAAAAGGGAAAGGCTAATAAGTAATAAGTAATCAGTAATAAAATAATGTTGAATTGAGAATAGATCTTGGTTTGTAATTGAGAATTTTTGAACTTCATTTTGTTCCTAAGATATTTTCATCTAAAGTGTTCAAGAGATGGTGATGGAATTAATGGAGGTCACTTGGATGATGGAACATTGAACTAATAAAAGGAAATTTTCAACGCCAAGGCTTGGTTGTAAATTGCTTCTTGATTTATTAATACAGTTATACATTTTCCTTTCCTAATAAAGGTTGTTAATGGTTTTTAATTTGTATTTGTCCTTGGATATTTACATATATTCATTGACACATATGTATGTTTTTTACTTTCACTCGTTCTTTTTTATCCTTTTGAAGGTCTCTATTTCTAAAAAGAATTGGATCAAGTTTGGAGCTACAATCAATGATGACAAACTTCAATTAAAAAGGTACAAGTTTCCATCCGTTCGTATTTCTTTTGAATCTAAGGAAAGGAATGTGTTCTATATTGGTTTTTTCTAGTTTTGGGTTCCCAAAATAGGGATATTTATTTATGTCTGCATTTACGAATTTATCCACAACAAAAATTCATAATGAAGACATAAAAAAATATCCCTAGTTCGATACCAGACAACCTAGACAACATATGATGGAATGGGAGAATCCAGAGAACATATAAACATATGTGTAACCCAATGGAGATTGGTTCCACCAAAGGAATGGCCACATCAATTTATTCATACATTATAAGGTATACCGAGGAATGACCACATCACTTTATTCGTATACAAAATTGGAACTACGTAGAGGAACTACAAACTGGGGAGATTTGCAGTAGAATTTTGTGATCACCTTTGCATTTGAACATGACAATCCAAAAATAGATCCAGGACCAAAGTAGATAAAGGAGAATAAATTTGAAGAACCATAAGTTGAAATTATAACATGTTATCAAAATTAGAATAGACAGACAGTCAGACAATTTTAACATTGTTACCACGTCGACCCAGTAGAAGAAAACTGGTGCGATATTCATATTACAAAAGTTGAAGGGGAAAGAGAAGTAGAAGGTCCAAAGTTAGAGTAAGAATAATTTGTTTCACCACTGAAGATAAAGAAGGTAAATATTGTCATAGAAGAGAATGAAAATATTGCAAGCATTGGTGACTATTGGGATAACTAGAGAGTGGGAAAAATAATAGAGTTACTGTGCGAGTATAGTTGCTTGCTTCCAACGACGTTTTCATAAATGAAAGGGGTAGGAGGAGAACTTGAAGAAATGAAGATCCCATTGAGACCAGATGATATACCAATAAGACAAAGACCATATAGATTTAATCCAATATATAAAGATAAAGTGAAGGTAGAGATTGATAAAATGTTAGAGGTTGGGATAATAGAACCTGTTGAAGAATCTGAGTGGATTAACCCTATGGTAGTTCAGGAGAAGAAGAAAGGGGGAATCATGATCTTTGTAGACTTAAGGAATTTGAATGATTCATGTCTGCATGATCCCTTCCCTACTCCTTTTACAAATGATGTATAGGAGAATGTAGGAGGACGGGAAGCATACTCATTTATTTATGGATTTCCATGGTATCATTACATTAGAATTGCACCAGAGGATCATCATAAGACTAAATTTTCCATAGAATGGGGGACATATTAGGCCTACTCCAATAGGCCCCCAACACTCACCCGTGGCTCGTCCCCAACCACTCAGGTAGTGTGTTCCTCCTAAATTGACTTCTCTAGCTCCTCGAACCTGCCTAAAATGTATTCAAATTTATAATTTACTTGTGTGCTCTTCCCTACCATAGTCTCCATAGTCTACGCAGTGATAGGCTCCTTAAAAAATTATTCATTCTACAATCCAACCTGTTCAACCTGAACCTTGGCTTCATCAATCTTCATCATCATTTTTTCTGCGCCCTCTTGCAGTGGCTCCAACTGTGCTTGCCTTTCCTATTTTTCTACTTGTATGTTCTTCAATTGTTCATGCAAGTTCTTCATTTCTTTCACACTCCTAAATATGTCTAATATTACCATCGTCTTCTGGTTTTTATTTAGTTATTGTAGCACAATGTTTACACCTTCTTCTTTCTTTTCTATCTCCTACAGTTTTCCATCCTCCAACATATATGTCCATAACTTCATGCTTCTATTGAACAACTCTGTGATTTCCTGAGTGCTTAGTGCAATACTCTCCATATGACTTATAAATTCTTGTTACCTTTGCGTTCTAACTTTTTGTGGTGTAGTGGGAGCTAAGAGGTCCATCAAATCTGCAATGTATATCCTGTAAGACTCCATAGTATACACTATCTTTTAAATCTTTTTTTTTGTTGGTCTGTTCCCTTCTTGCACACTCTTAGGAATTGTTTTAAACACTTATTTCACCTATTGTTCCATTTTGTTAGTGTGCTAATTTACTGTATATCACTTGAAATGTACCTGACTGATTGTCAAATCTAGTTTCCTTTTTACTTAGTTGGCTAGTTATAGACTTGTCGCATATGTGTGGGCCCTCGACTATATTTCTTACTCAACACTTATTTGAAGTTTATACAGTGCCTTCATTGGAACCTTGGGCAGTTCCAAGTCCAAATGATTTATGTCCTTTAATGGATTTTTCATTGTCTCATCATACACCTGCAACATCTCCCTAGTGATATTTAAATATTCACTCCCCATGGCTATAATATGCATTGTCTCCTGCATTGGAACTGATATTTCCTACAAAGTGTGTTGTTTCACTTGTTCTTTCTCCTGCGTTGTAGTGATTTGTAATTGTTCTAGTGCCTACTTTACTTCTGTCAACTTCTTGACTATCTCTTCCCTTTTCTTCTCTACATCATACCACACCTCTGTTACGTGGTCCTATATTCCAGATCATCCTCTGTCAATGTGATATTTGGAATGCCCCTATGCACCTTCATCTTCTTGCAGTAGCCTGTTAATCGTAGCATTTTTCTCTTCAATGGCATAGTTTATGTCTATGTCGTTGTCACTGGTATCTCTAAATCTGGGAGACCGCCTCCTCCTGTTTCCTCTAGCATAGAAGTATTTATATATGTCTTCGCTCCTCCATTCGATTCTACTACGCACTCTTTTCCCTTAGCTGGAGCCTTTGGGATAATATATTTCTACTTTGGCTTCTTGATGGTTGAACTTCCACCCATTTCTTTGGCATGCTTAGTTTCCTTCCTTGTATTTTTTGTTGGACTTGTTGACTTCTTTGAGGTGCTAATCTTTGCTTTCTTATTAGATATTCGTACCTTCTTTCGGATCCCTAGAACATTCCATTCCCCAGGCTAGTCCTTCATGGCCCACTACAGTTCCTCTCATGTGACACAATACCTTAGTTGTAGCCACTCTTTCTTAGGATCCCTTATGGCCTGGATCAACATGTTGTGTCTGGAAGCCTTAAAGTCTGTTATTCCTTGGTTCTCCCTCACCACTTCTGGTGGTATCATTAATGTAGTGGATAGATTTTCCTGCATATCATCAAACAACATAGTAAAAGTGGTATAAGTTTCCTTACCTCTCTTCGGATCTAAAGTATGCCAAAGCATTGTATTTTTCGCTGCACGACACTTCCCTATCCTCTAAAAATTCATTGTATTTCAGTTCTCCCCAACCAACCAATGTTGTCAGTATAATAAACCATGAATAATGGAACTATGTTCCTAGATCATGTGCATCCTTGCAGTCCTCCAAAACAAAAATGAGTAGATAAGGATCCCAACTAAGTAGACTCCCCTTCGTGCACTATAGTGTTGTTGATATCACTCCTATAGGTTCTTCTTCCATGCAACATTTCCTCAATATTTTACATTCCATCAACTTCGCCACCTGTTGTTCCTGAGTCTGTACTTAAGGCTTTAAAGCACAGTGTCAAGGCATCCGGAAGTACGATAATGGTTGATAAAGGATTTTATTTACCTTCGGTACAGGAAGCTATCGAAGGTTTCTACGTTGATGCAGTCTAGCTTCCAACTTCTCCTGGGTAGCGATATCTCGTTCAATGGATGCCCATGAATGTTCTAATTCTTCCCAGGTATTTGCAGTTCTAAGGATCGTGTCGACAAAACTTAACGCGATATGTGTTTGATCTGATATCTCGGGTTGAATATTAGGCTGAGTTACTGTAGGTACAGTCATTGAGGAGCAGTATGGGTATGGGAATGATTTTTAACGAGAGATTTTAATCGCTGGTTCAATTCAGTCGAGATAAGAGAAATCTTCTCATGAGGAACAAAATAGGGATACAAACTAAAGGCCCTTTCCTGTAACTGTATGATTTTAGTAAAAGGTGTGAAATGAGAGAAAAACATCTAGTTGCTAGTAATGTAAAATTATTATCGGTAAAAAACTCACGTATACACGGAAGAAGAATTTGACATGAACATAATTGACATGGTGCGAGTAAACACAAAATTCTGTAACTGTAACTTGGTCTTACACCTGCTGATAGCCGGTGCAGAGGAAGGACAAGAGACAATTACCGAAATATGAGCTTCTTCACTATAGTAGTAGTCACACTAAGTTACAGTGATACCTCTCAATTATGTAGAGAAAAATGAAAAGAAATAATGAACATAACAAAACAAACTAATTGTGTAGAGCAAAATGAAAAGAATCAAAGAACATGACAAAACAAACTTGAAATACAATCGGGACAGAATCGGGAATCTTGAATTTGCTTTGTATTAACTTCCTTCATGGGAGAATTCTCTTACAATGAGTACCAAAAAGTCCAGCCTTCTTCTCTTCTTACTCTGTTCTATTTATACAAAAATTGCCAGGTGCTTCCTTTACATGACTCAGTGCATATCATACACCTGTCCGAAAAATTGAATACAAGCTGTGGCGGTTCCGTTTGGCAGCTGTTAGGAGCCAAATCACTCCATCTCTTCAACTCCATTTTCAAGACGTTCCAGGTGCTTGTCTCTGCATCGACTCAGTGCATATCCTACATTTGTCCAGGAATTTGGATATGAGCTGTGACGGCTCTGCCTGACAACTGGCTTCAGAAAAATAGCAGTCTCAGGCTAATTGCGGAAGTTTATTTCCCATATATGTGTCAACAATATCAAGGGTGCCAAGTTGCATGCTGGGTTGAATTAGATGCTCCTCAATTTGAGCCATCGCTGCCTTGTCCATTTTAGAGATTTCCATCAAACTTCTCTCATTTTTCTCTTTCATGTCGAGGGAGATCTGCTCCATGTTTATTTGCCTCAGCGTCTCTGTGTCTCTTCCACTTTCCATCCCTATTAGTTTAGCATTTATGATTTTGAAGGTTTCTTCAAGTGAATTTGTCACTTTTTGCGCCTGCTCTTTGCTTAAAGCAATATCATGCTCCCAGTTCTTTAACAAAATATTGCCCCTAGTCTGTTCGGCAATGGAGAGCCCGGTGGTTTCTGCTGAAAACCTGTTATTGGTAGCTATCATTGCTTCCTGGAAGCTGACCCGAGCAGCTTCTGTGTTCCTTTCCTTGATAATCAGATTCTCAGAAATCTGATTCATTAACAAGCAATCTTTTCGAAATTCCTTGATCTTGTTAAGTAGACTCTGTTGGGCAGAAGAGACCCTGCTCTGAATGTCGATTGTTCGGGATTTAACAATCTCGATGTCAATCACCTTACTTCCTGTGACCTCTAGCTGAGTCTGTAGTTGCGTGATCGTATCTCTCTGGTGGCCGGACTGTACCCGACCATCTCGGATTATTGAATTTGCTTGTTCCAGCTTAGTCTTAAGGACTTCAATTTCTTTCTTGTCAGCCAATTGGGCCAACTCGATTTCTCCTCTTACTTGACTCCTTGCGCTTTCTGTTGCCGAAGCCACCCTGGCTTCAAGGGTCTTGATCAGGCGATTTTTTTCTTTGAGCTACCTTTTTAAAATTTCGACAGAATATTGGTTTGACGTTGCATACGCTCCCAGCGTTCCTGCGATTTCAGTGGCAAACTCATCCTTCTTTTTATTTCTCCCGTCGGTCATTACTTTGAATTTCTTAGCAGTGGACTCTCCCTCTTGGTAAAATTCTTGCTTTACCACATATTTCCTCTTTTTGTCAAAGAAGAATTCGTTAGGAGGGAGTTCTTCTGCCCTTATAGGCCTCAGCTCCTCACCAAATATCCACCCTTCGCTAACGCCTCCTTGTGCTGACTGCAAGGGCGTTACAGAGGCGATGGGTTGCCCGATCTGCTTCGCACCCTTCCCTAGTGTGCTGAGTGGATCCTGCCCCTTCGGGAGGTCGGGAGTCTTCGAACCAGCTTCCGGGTTCTGAGTTTCCGGTGAGTTTGTGTCTTTTATTTCCACCTCCAGAGTATGCTCCTTGGGAGGATTAGTATTCTCTTTTTCTATTTCGGGATTTCCCCCCTGCTCAGGGCTCTTGCCCTTGTTTGGATTTTTCTCCTGTTCGGGGGTTTTTTCCCTTTTGGGATTCTTCTCTTGTTCCCCTTCCCGACGTTCTTCGGGGTTAGAGGTTTTCCCCTTAGAACTCTCGGCTTCCTTTCCTTTATCTTTAGGAAGTCCCAAACCCCCCAGCACAACGGGGAGGCACCTTTTCCGACGCTCCTGAAATTTTAAAACAGAAGCTCTGTCTTCGGGCGCTAGGGACCCGATCCAAAATTGCACTTCCGAATATGATCTCGCCCCTCTGAAAACATCATCTGAGGGAGAACTTTCATGTTCAAACCTCTTTAATCCGCAATTGCCCAAATGGGTGCTTACGATTCTATGAAGATCGTGCCTTTTGTACTCAATGTAGGCTAGGCTCAAGTCCTCTAAGGCTGCAGCTTCAGCCTTAGCGTGCCCTAAGTCAAATAAGGAATATGACTTTAGCCGAATAGGGAAAGATGGCCATACCTTTTTGGATGACGCCTTGAGCTCTTTACTCACTCCTCCGATTACTGTTTGCTGAGCAATTTCTCGATAGGCAAGTTTGTCAGGAATGAATAGCGGTAATGCTGAAGGAGGAATAGCAGCCCCGAACACTCTCAAATAAGAGAATTCCTCTTCTACGTACCAGTCTGCAATATGGCTCAGATTCTCAGCGATGCTATCCGAGATGCGGGGTGGCAAAAGGCCAAAAATGGTGACGCGCAGGGGCACCATCACCCAGTTAAAAATTTCATAAATAAACTCGTTCGCGTTATTTTCCCACAGCTTATCATGGTACTCATGAACAATTTTCTTATGGGCTCAGCTCCAAGCCCAATTCATTAAAGGAAAAGGCGTCATGGAGCATATTGCGTCCATGAGATATGCGGACATGAAGAATCAGGATGGCTTTTTGGCTGCCTTTTCCTTCCGGTACTCGGTGATCCTGTTGAAAAAACTATCGGAGAGCATTTTTGCCCAATTGAATGAGGAACCCTCTGCAACCCGATAGATGAGAGGTACCCACTGGATGTAAAAATGTGCAGTATCCTCCCATCCGAAATGCCGACAAGCCATCATTGCCACATACATAAAATTTGGCTCCAACGAAGAAATTGAATACACGCTCTCGTTATTTACTCTGAATGTTGCGGGACGTGACACCCAATCTTTTATCAAGCCTGGCAAGGTCCTGTCAAATTCTTCGCACTCTTGCTTTTTGAAACCCGCCAGGAATTCTTTGCCATATGTATATTCATAAGTTGCTAGGAGCTTGTACATAGACTGGATATGTTCAGGCCTAAAAGTCCCGACCATGTCTTGTCGGTCACTTAAGATAGTTCTGGAGGGCAGGTCGACGTGATCCAATGCCCATCTGATCATATCGTAATACAGGAGCAACCGAGGTCTGGTTGCAACCAGGTGCATCCCCGACTGAACAATTGTCTTGTACTTAGTGTTCATGTCGTCCTTCTCAACATCAAGGTCATCGTCATCAGAATCCGAACAGTTTACGAGCCCGGCTTTCAGAATGTTCGAAATAGACGACCAGGTAGATACTGAGCCACTCGTCCGGGGTGAAGTATCGGAGACGTTGTCCGAGCCCTGTGCTGCAACCTCGATATTTGCTTTCACTGCTCTTCTTGGCGCCATAGCTGAAACTTGTTCCCTTGCTCTTCTGCAATATACCTGTGAATACATGCGGAAATGAGAATCCTTAGGGAAAGGCGAACTCTATGCGTTAATAGAAAGCATTTTTTTAAAAAAAGAAAAAACGAAATCACGTATACATTTGAAAATATTGTTGTTTGAATTAAGTCTGTCCCATCGTAAATAAAACCAAATTTATTATAAAAATCCGATCCTATCTTTGGTAGATTTACCCTAACACTCCATTAATGTCATTAAATTTTGATGGCTTTGACGGGCCATAGAGTTATGGAGAATAAGCAAGTGCCTTGTAAAATGTGCCAACCTTGAAGTGTGGGACACATTTCGTTTAATTTTAAAAAATCAAATCTTATGGACTTAAATCCTTTCCTCGACTTTCGCCGTATCGTGAAATTTCCTTTAACATTCTGACCTAACAACTCGCGAGATTGCCAGTGCCGATTTTAACATTTATTAACAAAAACTGTGATTTGACGCATCCTTAATCATATAATTAACTTTAATCATCATGTTGCGACTCGGGGATTCGAGGACAGGTTTTTGGGAAAATGATATGCCGAGTCGCGATATCGCGATGAAGCGATAATTAAGGTTCAAATTTAAGAGAAGGAGATCTTAAATTAAGCGGCTAATCAACCTTGCCATAATCATGTCGCAACTCGGTGAATCGGGTTTTAGACACCTTGACTTCGTGAAAAGAAGCGTCGAGTGGCGATTTGCCGAGAACCAAAACTAACCAGGGTTGGTCCTTTGCCTTTAGTCTTCGATCAGGGTTTTCACGAAAGTTATCGTATTCTCGGCCATCGGGGCTATAATAACAAAAAGTGGGTCTCGACAAATGCCGAGGTGTGAAATCCGACGACATCTAATCAAGGGTTAAAGGTTTTACCGCGGTCCATGCTTCGGGTGAAAGATAGAAAAAAGAGTTCGCAAACTCGTGATTCGGGAAATCGAAATCGAAAATTTAAAGTGTCCTTTTTGCGATATCCCGAAACAAAATCAACAGGCAAACATAGTTGAGAAAAATGGGTCTTTTTTTGAGATTGAAAGAGCATTGCTATTCAGGTGACCAGATTTACAGAGTTTTATGATTTCGGAAGAAGAAGAAAAACAACTTTAGATCTCAAGCATCAAAGATTGGAATCTGCGTGAGGTGAAAATAACAAGGGCGGCTCCAACACCACCAACCTCATTGTTGGTTCATTGATCTAGTTAATGATAATTCCCCAGGACCCTCTCTCAGTGCCATATTTCTTCTTCATCTCCTCTACTAAATATTTTTCCTTTGTCTTATCATCCATATATTGTTCTTGTTCTTCTCCTTCTGTCAGTAAACCTTTAATATCTACAATTAAATATTCATCTATGGAGACAGGCCTCTCCATCCATAAGATACCTCCATGTAACCGTGCCAAAAGTTGTTTGACACGGGAATTTGCATATTTTCCCCTCCAAAAGTGGGGAGTATTTAGGAGGATAATGATCCTTGTGTTATAAATACCTAAAATCCACTACTTTGGTTCCAAAATGGGATCCCTTAACAAACCCTCTCCTTTTCTCTCCATGTATACTTGCGATGAAAAATCACAAAATTTTTATGTGTCTTTCACATAATGATCATAATATTTTAGTTTGTTAATGGTCCCTAACATATCACCAACTATTTTGACTCCATCTCATATCTTTGGCAGTGATAGTGTTAACTCTTTCTACTTGGCTGGTGTTCTTAGGGAAACAAGTTTTTCCCTAGTCCTCTTATATCCTTCTGACGGTCCTACCACTTCTTCCTGGTTCTCTTCCTCATCTTCTTATGTCTCTAAATCTTGTTGACTTGTAATATATTCCACCTGCACTTCCTTCGAATGTTGTGTTGGCTCTGCAACATGGTGTTGCACTTCTTCAGCCTATCCTCTAGGCTTATATGACTCTATTCATTCATCATCATCCTGATACATATGTTGTGGTAGTCCTAATCCAAGTTGTTGCATGAGATTTTACTCTATGATAGAGTTTTATGTTTGTCCCCACATATCGACCTACATATCTTCTATTACTGGAAACTATTGTTCTTCTACAAGTGTGGGACTAATCGGCTTGACGAATGGTGAAGGAATGGCATTCATGTCCATTACTCCCTCAGGATGAATGTTTACCACATCGGTCGTTGTATCCTGTGATGACCTCATGGCGCTACGTTTTTTCCTTTTACTTTGGCTGGGATATTCACAATTTGGTGGCACCATTATATTAAATATAGATTGGGATTGTAATAAATCATGGTTGAGCCCCTGCTAAATTGTAAACATGTTTTGTAGGTTGGTGAGCCAAGTGATTATAAGCTAGGAGGCTTATGTGATGTTTAGGCTAGAGAGCCTAGATGCTAAATTCCAATGAGGCTATTTTTCTATATGTAAACAATAATATCATTAATATAATACATTGTTGCATGTAGACCGACCATGATAAAAGAGAATGCGGGAATAAGCTCCATTATGTAGGGAAAGGGAAGGGGCTAAAATACTAGGGAAGAGGGATAAGCTTGAGGGCTTAACACCAAGAGAATAATATATTATTATTTCCTAAAGACTAAGGTGAGGATATTTTTTTTATCCTACGTATCATGTAAGAGGGAATGAATCCCAAGTGGAGAGAAATGAGCTCCAAGAGAGCCATGTTTCAATCACGGAGCATGCAAATATAGGTGGGGGGAAAATAGTATGTTTTGCATATTTTTACCCATTCACTCACGCACGAATGCACAAATCGATCCCCTCAATCATTGACCTCTGCAACATTCATGCACCTTTGGAACCTATAGCATTTTTAGAGTTATCTCGTACTTTTCCTGTGAAGCACAAGACACGTGTACTTTGCCTGAGCCCATACCATGCCTTAATAGACTATTGTTGCTGCCAACACAGTTCCTTGACTGAGCATGTCTTGCTACCATCATCTATTCTATAACTAATATTTGTTGTTGCCATAACCCTTACTCCATTGACTTAGGAGTGGACTAAAGAAGTAGGTTGTGAGGTCTGTAAGAAATGCTCTCTAGGTGAGAGAGGTTGTTGGGGAAATGGTTTTCCAAGTAGGAGCTCAATGGAAGCTATAGTTCTCTGAGAATTCTTGTTTTGCCTATTGCTAAGGCCCTAGAACGGAAGTGGGTCATCGGAAGGACTCTTGAGAAGACAAGGGGCATACTACCTAGGGTGGGAAAGTGATGTGGGGAATGAGAGGCTATAGGTTGTTAGTGTGAGTTGGCTCCTGGGATGGAATCCTTGATGTTGACTGTGCAACTTCAAGTCATCTCAGCCTAGCCTAGGAATCCCTTTACCTGGGTGGAGTTTAGTCTTAGATCGAGGGTGACCCACTGCTAAGAGTGATGAGCAGCATGGTCTAAGGCTAAGAGGTTCATGGAAGGTATGCACGTAGTTGGCGGTCTTCCATGAAAAGACAAGTACCATTTATGTGTTCAATTTCATGTTGTGTATTTGTACATGTTTTATATTTATGAGTTTATTCTGGATATGATGTATGTATAGAATTTACTTTTATTTTCGCATTTATCTATGTATTAGAAGAATGTAATTGTCTATTAATTTTTATTTGTAGGATGTTCCATATAAGACTCTGAGTGGTATAACCCAGTGGCCTAAGGTTGGGGTGTACTACCAAATCTGTATCAGAACTTAGCAATAATTTTTTCTATGAGGTAGCATGGCCTGACCTGGGTGGTCGAGGATGTTACAAATTGGTATCAGAGCCCATGGTTTGAAAATTGAACCTATATGGGTCATGTATGAGTAAATTGAAGTTACAGAGTGCCAGAAGGGTGTTGAGAGAACACTTGGGAGGTATTTGAAATATAATGAGGTGTGGAAGACAAGGAAGCCACAATAACCATGGTTATGGGACACAAAACTAAATTGGGACCATGGGATATGTGGGGGGGAGGAAGACCCTTCCCAACCATTAGATATGGAAAAGGTGCATGAAAGTTAACCTCCAAGTCCTTCGGGCTTCATGAATTCGGTGAATTTTATGTTTTTTTGAGAAAAGGCAGTCAAAGCCCAAAGTTTCGAAGTCCTAGAGTGATTTTCAGCCATAGATCATCCAGGAGGAAGAGAACCATGGATTTTCACCGAGTAGTTTGGCAGTTCGGAGTTTGTGGATGTTGGTTGAATTGTAGATAGAATGTACTTCCTACCAAAGTCCCGAAGTCTAGAACTCATCCTGACTGTTTGATCAATAGGGACACATGTCCACAAATAAACCATGCAAAGTTCGACTGTTCGATGATACAGAGTTCAGGATAACTTGGAGGTAACGTTAAGAAAATCTCTAATGTTTTGGAGCCTCGAAGTCTTGATTTTCCGGGAAGTGACTATTCAAAAGTTGAGAGTTCAAAAGAAGCATTTGGATGAGCCAAGAAATCCACCGAAGCCCGGATCTACGTAGTGTCGAAGCACAGGGTATGACATGGCATGATGATGTAACCAGGGGTGACGTGAACCTCCCCTAGTCGTGCGAAGTGTCGATCAGAATTGTACCTTTGAGAATCCCTTGGTACCAATTAGGACCTGACACATGTCACCCATCGGTGGGGCCACATGTCACTACATTAATTTTTTGACATCCGAGCTAAGGTTATGTCGATATTCGTCGATTCGACGTTTGGGTATTTTGAAGTGTTATAAGGTAAATACTTCTGAAGCCAGAAGTCTCAAAGCATTGGAGTCCCGAAACTATGGAGTAGCACATTTCGCAAGTTTGGAATTTAGAATAAATGGGGAGTAAGGTTGAGGAAAGCTTCGAAGTCCCAAAGCTCGAGGAAGAGACTATTCGACAATTCAATGTTCAGAAGAAATGTTGTGTTGTACTGAAAAATCCTCTGAATCTTGAAGCTCCGGAGTGCCCTAGTGACATGACGTGATGACATCACAAGGAGTGACGTGGAATAGTTCACTAGTTCAGAATTTAGGAGAATTGTTGAGTATTGCTGTGAAGTTCTTTGAAGTGCCAAAGTTACAAAACGTCGAAGAAACACTTGTTTAGTACCTCACCAAGTCAGCCTTTAGAGGAATCACTAGATGTTCCAGTTAGAAATCATAGAGTGTCGAAGTCCTGGAGCTCCTATTGACCATAGATCTAAATAGAGAATGAGGACCATTAATTAATGTGTCCTTTGAGCTTTCAGAAATTCAACTTTTGGGAGATTAGAGGTGTGTAGATGGAAAGTTCATCGAAGCCTAAAGTTATGAAGTCACATATTACGAAAGTGATGTGGCATGTTGATGTCACCTAGGGTGATGAGGACAATCGAACGCATGCCACGTGCCCATCTGTTTTGTGTGTTTGATAGGTCACTTGTTCCAATGGGGTTCTAACATGCATTAATAATTGATTGGGCGACGTGTCATATCCGTATTACTAACACGTAGCCCCCAGGTGCATCGTCCTGAGTGAGCTTATAAAGTTAGGGGGTTTGGTATTCGGCTAAATTGAAGTATGAAGTTGT
The DNA here is from genome assembly GCA_900067695.1 of Picea abies. Lineage (NCBI taxonomy): Eukaryota > Viridiplantae > Streptophyta > Pinopsida > Pinales > Pinaceae > Picea > Picea abies. Next base: position 16,517 of record CBVK0100872977.1, on the reverse strand, counting down.
AAGAACATCCAAAGTGTGAATATTGAGAGAGACAGTCCGCTAGTTCACCACTTCAACATTCGGAGGAAATGATGTGAGGTGAAAGGAAAACCTCTAAAGCCTGAAGTTCCAGAGCTCTGAAGTCCCGAAGCTCCAGTTAATAAAAACAAATTTCACCACGAAAAGGGGACTAGTGAAATAAATAATCATAAAATCAAAGGATATAAGTCTGATAGGTTATTGAACCAAAATGGTTCATGTTTTTATAAAATTGTTGAATCAATTAGCCTGACAAGGTTCTGTTGGTTGCACATTTTGTAGAATTAATAACAACTTGATCAGATCAGAATCAACGCAGAGTTCATAGAGATGGAGGATACACAGGGGGATTACAACCAATAACATGAGATCATAGGAATGGATGTCCATTTTGGTATGGAAGGAACAAAATCCAATGAACATGGATAAGGAAAAGACGAAAACATGAATATTGTGGAGATCATTAGAAATTTGTAGAAAGATGTCCAAAGTCACAAGACTGATAATGAGAAGCTTATGAAAGATAGAGAGCAGCAGGAATACTTCAATATGAAGTTAATGTAGAGCTTAGATAAAATTGAAAATAAATTGGATAAGGAGAGTGGCTCCAACAAATCAGGGAGACACAAGTCCCCTGATGAGAAAATAAGATCAAGGAGTGGCAGTAGATATCACCATCACTGCCAAGGACATTCCAATAGGAGAGAACACAAGAATTGAAGTCCATATCCTATCAGGAAGAATCATAAGATGTTTGGGATGGATGAACTGAGAGGAGAAATGAATAAGATCAAACCTCCTACTTTTTGTGGTGAACACGAGAATGATGAACATGCTGAGACATGATTTTTAGGCATGAGGAAGTACTTCCAATTGCATAATTATTCTTCTCATGCATAATGAATAATTTTATCTACCAAGTTAAAGGAAAGGCATCCATGTGGTGGGACCATCTTGTGCAAGTGCAACACATCAAAGAGAATAATGGTACATGGAAGGAATTCAATAATCATTTTAAGAAGAAATACTTAACAAAGAGGTATTTTTACAAAAAGATGAAAGAGTTCTTTGATTTTAAACTAGGAAGCATGACCATTGATGAGTATGAAAGGATATTTTTAGAACTGTTGATGTATGTCTCCTTCATCAAACATGAGACAGTTAAGATCCATCTATATTTGAGTGGACGTCCATCTTTAATCAATGATTAAATTCAATATGATGATCCTAAAAATTTCGAGGAAACCATAATAAGAGCCAAGTGCTTATATGATCAGCATAAGCGAAATCCTACTTTCCAAAGATATTGGGAAGACAAGAAAAAGTTCAAGATGGAACAAAGTAAGAAAGGGAAGAGTCCACCATTCTTTAGAAACAATTCTTAGGGAGAACAAACACCTAGAGTGCCCAGAATGACTGAAACGGGTGGAAAAATTACAAGGAAGACACACATTCAATGTTGGGGTTGTAAAGGAGACCATTTGTATAGAGAATGTTCTCACAAAAAAGATAAAGTGAGAGTTTTCCATGATGTAGAAAAATCTGAAAAATTGGAGGGCATGGGAAGAAGTGTTCCAAGAATATATGCATCCTTGGACAACAAGCAAGCATAATCTCAATCACACATGGTTGAAGTAGAAGGTATGATCAATAAGCATACCTTACTATTTTACTAGATTTAGGAGCCAGTCATAGCTATATAGATCCTAAGGTAGTGGAAATATTGCAATTTCCAAAAAGAAAGCATGGGAAATCTTGGTTGGTGCAACTAGCTACATGATCCAAGAGAAAAGTTGTTGGTCTGGTTAAGTCATGTCCAGTGGACATGAATGGGTTAAGTACCAAGGCATATTTGAACATCCTTCCCTCGGGTTCATATGAATGTCTAATTGGTATGGATTGGTTGGAACAATACCATGATGTCTTAGACTGTCATAAAAAGTAATTTGCTTTCCTGAATGAGGAAGGGAACTAAAGAACATTCCAAGGAATTTTCAGGGCAGGTATTTTCCGAGAGATCTCAACAATGTAATTGAAGAAGTGTTACAGGAAGGGCTTACAAATATTTGCAACTCATAATGGAGGAATCAACTAAGGATAAGGTGCCAAATCATGAGGATCATTTAGTCCTAAAATATTTTGAGAATGTGTTCAAAGATATACAATGACTACCCCCAAAGAGAGATATCAATTTCTCTATAAACTTAATGCCTAGAAAAACTCCAGTATCCCAGACTCCGTACAGGATAAGTACTCCAATGTTGAAGGAACTGCAAATACAACTTGAAGAAATTATGAAGAAGGGGTATATATGCCCAAGTGTGTCACCTTGGGTTGCCCCAACTTTATTTGTGAAGAAGAAAGATGAGACATTGAGATTATGCATTGACTTCAGATAATTGAACAAGGTAAATGTAAAGAACAAGTATCATTTTCCAAGGATCAACGATCTCTTTGATCAATTGAAGAATGAAAAAATATTTTGAAATATTGATCTTGGATATGGTTAGCATCAAGTGAGAATTAAAGATGAAAATATTAGCAAGACTTCCTTCAGAAAAAGGTGTGGTCATTGTGAATTCAGAGTGGTGCCATTTGGGTTATCAAATGCACCATCTATTTTTATGTGTTTAATGAATTGTGTTTTCAGAGAGTACTTGGACAAGTTTATCATTGTATTTTTGGATGACATCCTTATATATTCCAAGTCAGAAGAGGAACATAAGGATCACTTGAAGATGGTTTTACACGTGTTAAAAGACCACCAGTTGTATGCCAAATTGAGCAAGTTCTCATTTTATCATAACCGAATTTAATATTTGGGGCATATCATATCCGAAGAAGGGATAGAAATGGACCCAAAAAATATTGAATCTATTATAGGGTGGAAAACACCTAAGAATGTGACAAAATTCAGATCTTTCAAAATTCAGATCCTTCATGGGTCTAACTGGCTACTACAAAATATTCATTGTAGGGTTTTCAAGGATTTCTCACCCTATCATTTCCTTTCAAAGGAAGGGGGTGAAGTTTCAATGGACAATAGAGTGTGAAAAGAGCTTCTTGAATTTGAAGAGTTTTTAACTAGTTCTCCAATTATAAGGATTGTTGATCCGAATAAAGATTTCATGGTATGCACAGATGCATGCAAAGAAGGACTTGGTGGATTCCTTAGTCAGAAGGGGTATGTCATATGTTATGAATCAAGAAAGTTGAAGGAGCATGAAAGGAACTATGCCACTCATTATTTGGAATTGGAAGTCATAGTGCATGCCTTGAATAAGTGGAGACACTACCTCATGGTAAAAAATTTTAAGCTGAGAACAGACCATAATGGTATCAAATATTTATTTGATCAACCAACTTTAAATGCTAGGAAGAGTAGATGGTTGGAATTTCTCAGTGAGTATGCCTTTGATATAAAGCGTATCAAGGGGAAAGAGAACAAGGTGGTTGATGCACTCATCAGGATATTTCACGAGTTGCATGCTACAACCATAAACATTTATCAATTTGATTTGAAGAACATAGTCTTGGAAGCTGCAAAATTAGATTTCCAATACAAGGAATTAGTAACAAAATTACAACACGGAAATTTGCAGCAGAAAGTTGAAGATTACAAGTTGGGGATTGATGAAATTATCATGTACAGAAACATAATTTATGTACCCCATTCCCAAGATTTGAGAATCCTAATTTTGAAACATATGAATAATGTACCCTATGTTGGACACTGAGGATATCATAAAACAATTGCAGCTCTCAAGAGCCAATATTATTGGCTAGGCATGATGAAAGAAGTTGATGAGTACATTGTCAATTGTTTGGAGTGTCAAAAGGTCAAGGATGAGCATAGACACCTAGTTGGGTTGTTGCATCCATTACCTATCCCTGAGTGGAAATGGGAGTGGTGAAAATGGACTTCATCACCAAACTTCCCAGAACAAGAAAGCAGCATTATTCGATCATGGTGGTGGTGTAAAAGCTTACCAAACCTTCCCATTTCATTCCAGTGAAGCTTACTCACAAGGAAACCAATGTTGTTGATATTTATATGAGGGAATTAGCTCAATTGCATGGTATTCCCAAGAAAATTGTGTCTGAGAGAGACCCAAAGTTTACCTCAAAGTTCTAGAAAGGATTGTTTAAAGGATTTGGAACAAATCTGAATTTTAGCACACCTTATCATCCAGAATATGATGGGAAAAAAAATAGGGTGAACCAAGTGATTGTAGATATGTTGAGGATGTATGTGATGGATATGCCATCAAATTTGGAACACTATCTACACTTGGTAGAGTTTTCTTACAACAATGGGTACCAGACATCTCTGAAGGGATTTCAGGAACTTTATGGTAGAAAGTGAAACACGCCAGTAAGCTTAGACAACCCAACAGATAGAGAAGTAGTTGGGCCAAAGTTTCTCAGGGAAATGGAAGAGAAGATGTAAAAAATAAGGAAGAATTTAAAGAATGCTCAAGACAGGAAGAAAAGTTGTGTTGATAAGGGAAGAATTCAGAGGGAATTCTGCATGGGTGATCATGTATATTTGAAAATGAGGGCCAAAAGAAGTTCCCTGAAGTTGGGAAACTATTCAAAGTTGGTAAATCAATATTGTGGGTCATTTGAAATCCTAGAGAGGATTGGGATTGCAGCTTATATGTTTTCTTTACCTGCATCTCTGACTATTCATAATTTATCCAATGTATCATTTATCAAAAAGTATATACTCGATGCTAATCATGTTATTGATTGGAATATGAGTCAGGTTGAGAAAGAAGGTGCTTTTCAAGTGCATTTAGTGTGCATACTGGGCCAAAAGATCAAGGATCTCCGAAATTGAGAAATAGATCTTGTAAAGGTCCAATGGAACTAGTACGGTCCAGAGGATGCAACTTGGGAGCATGAAGATTCCATGTGGGCATAATAACCACATATTTTTGAAGATTTATGAAAAGTATTGATGTAATATATAAATAAGATGCACTAAGGAAAGTGCATAAATAAGGGGAGAATATTATAATACCCCAAGGCCAAGCCCCTGTGGAATTGTAAACATGCTTTGTAAGCTGGTGAGTCAGGTGATTATAAATGAGGAGTCTTATGTGATGTTTAGGCTAGAGATCCTAGATGCTAAAGGCCAAAGAGCCTATATCCTAAATCCCAGTGATCCTATATCCTAAAGGCTAGTGAGCCTATTTTTTTATATGTAAACACTCATATCATTAATATAATACATTGTTGTGTGTAGAATGACCACAATAAAATAGAATGGGAGACTAAGTTCCACTAGGTAGGGAAAGGGAAGGGACTAAGAGACTAGGGAAAAAGGGCTAAGCTTGATGGCTTAACCCTAAGAGAATATTATATTATTATTTCCTAAAGACTAAGGTGAGGATAATTGTTTTATCATAAGTATCATGGAATAGGGGAAGAGGACTAGTGCCTTTAAGGGTAATGGAGTCAATGTGGACGACTTCTTCTAAGGCTGAAAATAAATTGATGTTGATGCACAAAAGTCTAAGAGGGAAAAATCATAGGAGAAGTAGTAACCTAAGGCCCCCTATGCATTGACTTCAAAACACAATATGCTAGGGTGTAGGAAATTCTAGGCCCTAGCGCCTTGCTCTAGTTAGGCTTATTATGGAGTAAAATTTATGAAACAATATCTAAGTCAAAATCCTTAGAGTTATAGCAACTTAGGCCTCTAGGGTTTCACTAGTTACTAGCTCAATTCAATGAAAGGCTTAGCAAATAAAAAGTAAGAAAGTAGCAATTTAAGTTTATTACTTCAAGCATTAAGTACACCATGTAATTTCATAATATTGCATACAAAAAAACCATACAAAAAACCATTCAATAGATGAAAAAATGCATATTTTACTTACTTGCACCAAGAATAATCATGAGAATACCATGCAAGATCACCAGAAAACCTCCAAGACTGATCTAAGTTGCAAAACTTATCCTTAAACAAGAATGGCGCCTCCGAATTTCAGCCAATAACCCTCACTAAGGAAAAAATTTCAAACCTCTTGTCTTAGATGACAAGTTCTAATGTGAGAATGAGAGTACCTAATGCTTATCTATACAAAATTTATATGTTTTAGGTAAAAAATAAGTCCAACTTAGCCAAAATTCAATAAAAATTAATTTTTGACATAATTAAATTAAACTTTCATCTAAAGACACCTGCAAGGGTGACATCATGCCCTTCTATGGTGACGTTGATACCCATAAGTTAAACATTGAACTATAAAAGTGGGGTTCTTGACCTCTAGAGGCCCCAAATGATGCCCACACGTGACACCAGGCTCATAAATGCCTCCAAAATGAAACACTAGCTCTGGATGACATATAGGGCTAGGATGGTGATGTCCAGAGCCCTCAAGGCCTAACTTCCATGTGGGAAGAGCAAGGTATCTCTAGGTATAGGTCTACTAGGGTGCCTCCAAAGGAAATGTCCTAGTTTCTCCCGTTACAGTTCTTTAATCTCTTCTTACCCCAGGTTGGGGTTTCAACATCCATCTATGGGATTTAAGTCCCATGAAGGTCTGAGCTAATCATTCCATCATGTGTACCTTTCCACAGGGAAAGGTCCTACAACAACAACAAGTACGCCCTCTAGGGGCTCATACATCACAGGGATCATAGCATGTAAATCACATCGAATAATTCAATTACCCAAACATGTGCATCAAACCCATCTTACCCACAAAAATTCTCAAAGACATTATGCAATTTGACAAGTTATGTTTGGGGAAGGTCTCAAGGTGTCCTATTGGGCTAACGTTTCTTAAGTTTGGGGTGTTTCGTAGGTGGGATCAAGTCCAAATCATGTAAGTGTATGAGGTGGCATGGGGTAAGTATTTGTGTATGGGGTACATGTAATAACAGATAAATTTAAAGTCTTAGTTGTGGGTGCCTTTGTGGAGGGAGAGATTCACCTTGTCATAAATGCAATTGTTTCCTAGAACATTCATTTCCTTTCACTCTGGGTTTTATTTCTTTTTATCTTTTTCTCTTGTAATCCAAGGGAATACGTGAGGGACATTATCTTGGCTTGATGACCAGAGGTGACAACATTATCCACAAACATTTCATGGAAATGAGAAGGTTGGTTGGTGATGATACCCCCTTTCTCTTGGCCATACCACCAAGAGCCACTACCCTGACTTGGTGACCACATAGGTGGTAGTGTCATACCGCTACATTCCCATGGTCATAATAGGTTGGCTCTTGATGAGACCTCCTATCCATCAACTAGTACCTTGATTGTTTATGTATCTGTTGACGACGAAAATCACTCCTAGATTGCTTGCAGGAGCAGAGTGCAACGCCCATCAGTTTTGTGTCACAATGGTTTATAGATGGGGTGACCGAATGGAAGCCAACTCAAAACAATATCGTTTCAACTCCAAAACTAGGCTAGGCATGCATGAGTGAGTGAGGTCTTATATAAACTTCAGATAGTGACTTGTAGTATATGGTGAGACGGGCGGAAGACTTATATAAGAGCAAAGTAGTGGTCTAGTACTAACATCGAGTTACTAACAGACTGTAGAAGAAGACGTTCGAAGGCAATTCAAATGCAAAACCAGATAATACAATCGTGCAACAATGAACCCTTCATCATAACATAATTGCAACGATTCGCGAGAATCAGTCAATCACGAACTCTCTGGTATGAGAGGAAAACATAAACAAGATAGGAGAATTGTTTGTCATGAAATAAGAGATCTCAAATACAAATGCATACCCAGAAAACTAGAATATATGTTAAAACTTTACAGTGGGGAGCTATGCTCTACCATCGATGGATACAAAAATGGCGAAAACACCTACATATACTCAAAGTAACCAAAACAACAAAATCAAGACGCTGCATTAAGAGCTTTGCGTCTGCATGGCTTCTGAAAACCTACACCTACAGTCTCTGAGGGATCGTGCACCTATGGCAGACACAATCGGACTTCTGACAGCTCCATGGGTGAATCGACATGCCTTTAATTCGTCACCGGACCTTGCCATTATGGCGGAGAAGATGTCTAACCACCGCCAACTACCTTAATAACTGCTTTATTGGGATTGAGGATAGCTCAGCCAACTCGACACTTTTGGGACGTGGAAGGCTCCTCGCACTGCCACCTGGAATAACTGAACATCTTAACGAATAGGCGTGGGGCCAGCGTGAAGGATGGGGCGCATTATGGGAATGGTAGTGCCAAGACTATGAGGGTGAGACGAGAAGTGACGAAGTGCGGGGGATGTGGCAAGGGAAGGCAATAAGTGAAAAGAGGTAGGAGGTGGAATGTGATGGGCACGATAAGGCTGACGTGGAAGTGAGCAGGATAAAAGATGGATGGGGAGTGGATGATGAGGTGGAGGAAGAGACCACATGGATCAAAAGAAGGAAGGTGGATAGAGGTCGAAGGATGAGGAAGGGATAAAGGGAGCAAGCCCCATCGCACGGCCAGGAGGAGAACAGATGGAAAGGGGAAGAATGGTACAAAGATGACATGACAGGAAACGGGGGGCGCACGTGAATTAAAAGTAGAGCAGCTGAGAAGGATGAGATCATCCGAGCGCCGTTGATCCGGGCGCGGGGGGGGGTCCGGAATCCGATGCGCGTAGTTGATCTGGGCGCATGAAATCCTGCCGTCCAGAACTGACTGTCTCTTAGAATAGGCGCATTTTTCACCTTGGACTTAGGGAAAGTGGTTTTTTTACCCCACTCCCTCACTTTTTACCCCCCTCTACAAGAAATATCACTAACATTTGGCTCCATGGGGGATAGAGTGGTCCCTGTGATGCTCTAAGAACGCTTTTTGCAGATTCAGTGCCTTGTTGTTGGGCTTATGGAATCACTTATTAGGTCGAAAACATACAAAAAGAAACTAAACAATGAACTAAAAGACAATATTTACAAACAGAGGAGCCGTCTAAGGCTCAAATAAAACAAAAGACAATATTTACAAACAGAGGAGCCGTCTAAGGCTCAAATAAAACATTTTTTCAGAAAATGCCCATTTATTGGGCTGTTGAAAACCCTTTCACCCTCCAGATCCTACAACCCATATGTGTTGTTGGAGAAAATCTCAAGGATTTTAAAGGGGCCAATCCAGAGGGCGTCGAACTTTTTGTTCTTGCCTTTATCTTGTCTTGGTGCATCCCACTTAAATACTAAGTCCCGGACCTCGAACTCCTTTTTCCTGGCCTTTCTGTCAAAAGCTTGTTTGATCTTCTGTTGATGATTGTAAGTTGCGTCCCTCACTTGTTCTCTCATCTGCTGCACTTCCACTATCTGATGAATTCTTCTGATCATATGATCTGGTTCTCCCTCGTAGTATTGAAAGAACTTCGCCATAGGTAAGGCGAGCTGAATAGGGAAAACCGCCTCTACTCCGTAGACTAGTTGAAACGACAAAGTGCCCAGAGACTTCTTCGTTGTCACTTGATCAGCCCATAACGCAAATTTGAGCTTTGAATCCCAGGCCCTTTTATTGTCTTCCAGTAATTTCTTAATGAGTTTGATCAGTCTTTTATTGGAAGACTCTGCCAGTCCATTTCCTTGAGGATAATAGGCAGTAGAGTGAATCAGTGAAATCTCAAACTATTCACAGAACTTGACTAGAGGCTCAGACCAGAAAGGGGTGGCATTGTCAGTGACAATTTTGTTAGGATAGCCAAATTTGGCTATGATATCATCCAGGAAGCTGATAATTACTTTGTGAGAGGTGCTCCTGGTGGGGACAACTTCTATCCATTTGGTGAAATAGTCTGTCGCAATCAGGATCCATCTGTGCTGGCCACTTGAGGGCGGATGGATTTCCCCAATGAGGTCCAATCCCCACTACTGAAAGGGCGCTGAAACTACTATAGGCTTTAGTGGCAGAGATGTGAGCTGTTGCTTCCCTGAGAACTTCTGGCATTTGATGCAAGCTCTGATATCTCTGCAGACATCAGGGAATAAAGTGGGCCAGTAATACCCAACTCAGAGGATCTTATGGGTTTTGGTCTTCCAGAAATGATGACCCCCACAAAGGCCACTGTGGAAATCAAATGTAGCCTGCTGGCCTTCTTGCGGGTCCAGGCACCTTAAAAATACCCCTAGAGGGTCTTTCTAGTACAAGGTTTGGTGAATGAGGCAATACCTGACCGCCTTGAGCTTAAGAGCCCTCAGTTTAATTTTTCCCATTCCATCGGGGGGCTTCAACTCCTGCAGAAAATACAGAATGTCGCGATACCAGGCACATTCTGCCAGCGATGAGCCATCTTGAGAGTCTTGGCTGGGCGATTCACCTTGCTGTGATCCTAGGCGAGTATTGATGAAACTAACTCCCAAGGCTTCGCAGTTGGATTCAGCCACTAGCATGGCTAAACCTTGCCCCCTAACCAACTTGGTGGGTTTTATTTCTAAGTCAAATTCAAGAATTTTTGAGATCCATCGGCCTCTTTTCCCATCCACGTTGGGTTGCACAAGGATGTCCTTCACAGAAGCTGAGGGAACATATGTTGTTACTTTTGAATGAGAAACATAGACTCTGAAAGCTTTAAGCACTTTCACTAAGGCATAGGCCTACTTCTCCATGATTTCATACCTGCTCTCTGCATCTCTTAATGCTCTGCTGAAGAAGGAGATGGGCTGCCAACTCCCTTCCTCGTTTTTCTGCAATAAGACCGCTGCCACTGTATCAAAAGAAGCAAAGGAGAAGATTAGGAATTCTTTGGAATAGTCAAGACTGATAAGCACAGGTGCCTCAGTCAATGCCTTCTTTATTTGGTCAAAAGAAGCCCTGGGCTCAGTGGTCCATTCCACTTCGTTCCCCTTCCTGAGCATGGCCGTGATATGTTTCACTAGATCGGCAAAATTCGAGACAAACCTCCTTAGAAAATTAATTTTCCCCAAAAAGGCCTGAACCTCCTTTTTAGACCTGGGAAGTGACAAGACTTGAATTGCCTCCACCCTGCTAGGATCAATTCTCACTCCTTCCGCCGATACTATATGGCCCAGTAACTTGCCCTCCATCATTGCGAACAAAGACTTCTTGAGATTCAGGGAAAGACCGAATCTCCAGCACTTTGAGAAAACTCTCCTTAAGTGGCAGCAGTGCTCCTTATCAGACCTGGAGAAAATCGTGATTTCATCTAGGTAGATCACTATGAACTGGTCTTTTTCTCCGATGAAGGCTATGTCCATGGCTCGCTGAAATGTTGCTCCTGCGTTCATCAACCCAAATGGCATTTTGGCATACATGAACGTGACCTAAGGAGTGGTGAAGTTTGTCTTCTCCCTGTCCTCAGGCATGACCGATATTTGGTTATAGCCAGAAAACCCATCGATCATGGATATCCTGGAGGCACCAATTACCCTCTGCAGTATGTGTTTCATCTTAGGTAGGGGGTAAATTTCTTTCTTTGAGCTTCTGTTGAGATTCCTGAAATCAACACATAGTCTGATCTCTCCACTCTTCTTCCTAACTAGGACCAAATTGGCCACCCATTCAGAATATCTCAAGGGGACAATAATTTGGGCATCTAACAATTTCTTCACTTCTTTCTCCATGACAGGTAGTAACATGGGATTTATCTGTCTCAGCTTCTGTCTAAATGGTTTAGCCTCTTCCTTTAGTGGGATATTATGCTCGATGACAGATGTGTCATACGTCTTGAGGTCTCCATACGACCATGCAAACACATCAATAAACTCTCTGAGAAACTCTGTGTACTCGGCCTTCTATTCTCTGGTCAAACTACTTGATAATTTGACAAACTTGGGCTCCTCCAGTGTGCCAATGTTGCATCCTGTTGTCTCGGCATCTTCATTTGAGACCCTGCCCTTTACCGTCACATCATTCCCGTCAAACAATCTTTCCAAAGGGACAAGTCCTCTCGGAATATGATTACTAGGAAGCTGAATGATCTGATGATTAGCAATTTTATTTAAAAACTCCTCAGGACGAGGGTCACCTTCCAAATCAGGATCTTGGTCAATATGCAACGCAGAAAATTCGTCCACTGATTGGAGAAACCTTTCAAGTTCAGAATCATCCTCGAACACCTTCCAATTCTTGACATTGTCCGACACCGAGGGCCTATATCTTATATCAACATCATTTTTTGTCATAGGCGGTAGGGGAAATTTGAGCAAACTAGCTAAGACAGCTAAAGAATCGGCCAAAGTATTTTCTCCCCTCGGAATGAAAGAAATGTTAAAAGCCAAGAAGAAATTATCAATAAGGTCCCATACTTCATTTCGATAATTCCTAAGCCGGGGATTATGGGCACGATAAGTATTCCTTATCTGCTGAATAATCAACTCAGCATCTCTGAATATTGTTATCTCTTCAATTCCCATTTCCTTTGCGGCCCTCATACCCAGAACGAGAGCTTCATACTTTGCCATGTTGTTGGTGACTTCAAATTCTGGCTTGTATGATAGGGATAGGACTTCTTGACAAGGTGATATGAAAACCACTCCAGTGCCAGCTCCTTCGCTAAAAGAAGCTCCTTCAAAAAACATCTTCCACACAGAGGAGCTTTGGGGGGAAATTGGGTGATCAGGGCTGGGGTGTTTTCTGATTAGTAAAGAGCTTTCAGGGGCATTGGTAAGCTGCAGTAAACTAGACCCCAAGTCAGTGTCAAGTGCAAAGATGGGGTGATTGGTAGGGTCTGCTTCATCACTGACAATATAGGCCAGCTGGGCTTCTCTTTATAATCTCCTTTGTTACCCTCCGAAGACCGGAATGGTGGCATATGTGAGATCCATATGTAGTGTCCCTCCAAGATTTTTGATCCATGATCTAGACAACAACATACCAAATTTAGGGGGGACGTCGACTACCACAATATCCATGATGACACTTTTCATGGGCAGCTGAAATAGGGAAACCACCAGATCTTTGATGACTCCTAGACACTGCACTCTCCTTGAATCAAAAGAATATAAATCATGATAATTCCTTCTCACCTCCAGTCCCAATTCTTCCATGACTGTTTTTGGCATAAGGTTATGGGAAGCCCCCAAATCCATGAGGCAGTTATGCAGTACTTTATCATGTATGTTCAGGGATGTGTAGAAGGGGGGGGATGAATCATCTTTGTCTTCTACCATGGGGCCTAATATGAAGGTCGGTTTCTCATCTTGAAGGTTTACTAAGTTAGAGGGGGGCTGGGGGGATTCAGATTGTAGTAGCTTGGAGAGGGACCTTTTGAAGTCCTCATTTTTAACTAGCTCAGAGAGAGGTACATGAATCCTAATCTTCTGAATCTCATGCTCAAAATTGAAGGAGGGAGTAGGTTTAGGAGCTTCTCTTACCTCAGTGAGAGGCTCTCCGGTTGCTGGTGAAGCACTTTGAGTCTTCTTTTCTTTAGCTGTGGCTGCTGCAATTTTAGTAGGCCTCTCTACTATGAGGGGCTGGTCTGAGCTATCGAGGTCTCCTTCTTTCCTTCTCAATCTGAGATTATACCTGTTAGAAGTGTGACCGGCCCTCTGTTCTTTCCCCAAACCATGAATTTGAGCACTCATCAGTGATTCCTCATACGCGGACTGCGTCAAATGAGGAAAAGGGGGAGCTTCCTCAATACAGTGAATTCCAGGGCCAAACTCATCTATCTCCTCTCTCCCCGCATGATCAACTAGGTCATTTTGGAGGGGGGCTTGAACCCTTTGATCTTCTCTGTCCTTTCCCCTTTGTTCCCTCGGGAAAACCTGAGGCATATTGTTAGCAGGTCATCTGAAACCTCTATTATCATTGTTTTGGGGACTTTTGTACATGGGCTTCCCTTCTAATTCAAACCTTTCTATCTTGTCAGCAATCGATTTTATTGCTCTAGCTGTCTCATCTATCTGATGGGGTAGGGGAGAGGAACTGGATGAGGAAGCTTCAGGCTTGTTCTTGGACGTACTTCTGTCACCTGTGTTTCTGAGCTAGTTGACCGCCAATATGTTAGATTCTACCTCCACGGTTGCATCCTGCATGTGGGCCAGCGTAGCAGCTCTTCTCTCTCTCAGCAGTAGGAAGAAATCAGGATCAAAAGCACTTGAGTAAGTGATCATTGCAGAGGCTTCAGAGGGTTTTATCTCAGCAGGGATTTTGTTGTACATTTTATTAAATCTCTTGGAGAAGTCGGGAACAGAATCTTCTTCCTTTCTCTTCAACGACCCAAACTCTGTCATGTAATACATGAAGTCCTTCTTATCTCCCCATTGCCTCAGGAAAGAATTATCCAGGGCATCAATTCCAGCAATAGATCTGGGAGCTAATCCTCTAAACCATTTCCTTACCTCACCATCTAGGTTCTGGACAAAAACCCTCATCCAGACATCTTCATCTCCAATGTTCAGGTTATCAACATAACTATAGAAAGCAACCAGGTGCTCTTCTGCAGTTATGTCCCCTTCCCCGGTGAACTTGGGCATATATTTCAAGTAATCTCCAGCAGAGAAAGGATTCGTGGGATTAGGTAAGATCAAGGGAGCGTACCTAGCAGCAACTATGGCATCCATTCTATTCAGAGGGGGATTAGCACCAGCCATAGGAATATTAGGTGGAGGAGAATTTGGAGGAGAAGGAGTTCGTGAAGGGGCTACCGGGAATGAATCTCAGAGTGGAGTGGGAAACAAGAGGTGATTCAAGGAATGGGCTACAGAGCTCAAGTCAGCAGGTGCTCCTCCTTGTGCAGGAGTGGGGAAATCTTCTGTGGTCGTGGGTCTACACCAAGGTACAACTTCAGTGGAGAGGGGAGTGACAAGGATTTCTCCCTCCAATCCTAGACCAGGAGGGGAAAACTCAACAGGAACACTCCGAAAATTCAAGAAATGGGAAACCTCTGAAGGAGGTCTATTAAGAAACTGAGGAGGAGAAAAAGGAGTTCTGACAGAAGGAGATGAAGGAGTACCTATTTCGACGATGGAAACTTCTTCTGCGGAGCTCTTTCCTCTTTGGAGAACCACCTCTGGATCGGTTTTAGGTGTAGCTGGGGGCAGTTGTGGATGAGACCGCGTGTGTCTGCCTCTGAAAGCCACAATTGATAGAGCTGATTCTCCCCAGCGGAGTCATCACAATGGATTCACCAGGTGCAGAGTAGCAATCTTGATAGTTTTGATATCTAATGCACCTTTAGAATCAGTTGATCGTTGTCGCTCTGCCTAGGGAAAATGTTCAACTTCGTCCCCAGCAACGGTGCCAGAAATGTTGGCAACGAAAGTCACTCCTAGATTGCTTACAGGAGCAGAGCCTGACGCCCATCAGTTTTGTGTCACAGTGGTTTATAGATGGGGTGACCGAATGGAAGCCAACTCAAAACAATATCGTTTCAACTCCGAAACTAGGCTAGGCATGCATGAGTGAGTGAGGTCTTATATAAACTTCATACAGTGAGTTGTAGTATATGGTGAGATGGGCAGAAGACTTATATAAGAGCAAAGCAGTGGTCTAGTACTAACATCGAGTTACTAACAGACTGTAGAAGAAGACGTTCAAAGGAAATTCAAACGCAAAACCATAGAATACAATCGTGCAACAATGAACCCTTCATCATGACATAACAACAATGATTCACGAGAATTAGTCAATCACAAACTCTCTGGTATGAGAGGAAAACATAAACAAGATAGGAGAATTGTTTGTCATAAAACAAGAGATCTCAAATACAAATGCATACCCAAAAAACTAGAATATCTGTTAAAACTTTACAGTAGGGAGCTCTGCTCTACCATCGATGGATACAAAAATGGAGAAAATGCCTACATATACTCAAAGTAACCAAAACAACAGAATCAATATGTTGCATTAAGAGCTTTGCGTCTGCATGGCTTCTGACAACCTGCACCTGCAGTCTCTGAGGGATCATGCACCTATGGCAGACGCAATCAGACTTCTGACAGCTCCATGGGTGAATCGACATGCCTTTAATTCGTCACCGGACCTTGCCATTATGGTGGAGAAGATGTCTAACCACTGCCAACTACCTTAATAAATTCTTTATTGGGATTGAGGATAGCTCATCCAGCTCGACACCTTAGGGATGTGGAAGGCTCCTCGCACTGCCACCTGGAATAACTGAACATCTTAACGAATAGGCGTAGGGCCAACGCGAAGGATGGGGTGCATTATGGGAATGGTAGCGCCAAGACTATGAGGGTGAGACGAGAAGTGACAAAGTGCGGGAGATGTGGCAAGGGAAGGCAATAAGTGAAAGGAAGTAGGAGGTGGAATGTGATGGGCATGATAAGGCCGACATGGAAGTGAGCGGGATAAAAGATGGATGGTGAGTGGATGATGAGGTGGAGGAAGAGACCACATGGATCAGAAGAAGAAAGGTGTTCAAACGTCGGAGGATGAGGAAGGGCTAAAGGGAGCAATCCCCATCGCATGGCCAGGAGGAGAACAGATGGCAAGGGGAAATATGGTACAAAGATGACACGATAGGAAACGGGGGGCCCACGTGAATTAAAAGCAGAGAAGCTGAGAAGGATGAGATCGTCCGAGCGCCGT
>CBVK0100872974.1:0-14930 GCA_900067695.1 Picea abies | reverse complement strand
ATATATATATATATATATTAGAAATTATTTATTTATTAATATATCAATTTTGTGATATTTAGTTTTCATATATCAATATAGAAATACTTTATTGTCATGTTATTTTTCAGGAAAATTATGAAAATCCCAGAGGACCAACAAGCTCATATGCAAAATGTGTCAGTAGGAATGTCCAAAAAAGTGTACAAGGATACGGTCATAGAATTGGAAATAATTGCATCACGGGAGGAGTTATATCAAGAACAACGTGCTTCAAATGTATGTAATCATTGGATTTTTCTATTAGGTACAAATAATTAATTTAACATTAAATATTAGTTTTCAAATATTCTCTTACAGAAAAGAAAAGAAAATGGAATTCATTATGTACACAAAATTGGACGACAAGGAAGAAAAGGATTGATAGCAAAATTTGTTAGTAATTGTTATTTTCTTATAACAACTTAAGGATTTTTTTTTGTATATTTTAAGTTGTTTTACAACAACCATCCTTGAATGTATTCAAGCAGGTGCTAACATACAAAGAAGAGCCATCATAAAAATTGATTAACATTGGGTTAATTAAGGGTTGTGAGTATATGTTGGCATATCAAAAATTAATTGTGGAATTTGTAAGTATAATCTATGTTGTTTTACTTCTATCATTTTATAATTAATGAAACAAAAATAATACTTTATATTAAATCTATGATTTATTATGGGGTATAAAACTTGCAGGAAACAAAGTATGGAACCGAGCCAACAGAAGAATTGGTGAAACAAGGAATGAGATTTGATTTTGAACATATGTGTATGATTCATGAGTTAATTCTTGCTTTAAAGGTACGTTGATTTTCAATTTACATTCATGTATATTATTTATTTCAATTTTCATTATTCTCACCAATGTAGATAGAATCAGTACAACTTATTTTTATGTTTGTAGATGGAACTTGAATAAGAACAAAACAATCAAGGCAATCAACCAATCATTCAACAAAATAACCCAAGGCATGGAAGTATCTTGAGCACTAACAACAATTCCAATGAAGAATGATGACCAATATATTTGGATATCAATGCAAGTTGCAATTGTATTTTTTTGAAATAATTGTCTGTGAAAATCAAACATTTTTGTTTAATGTAATGGACATAGTGTCTCAATTGAAAGACAAGAGATTATCGATAAGTGTCTCATTTTGTATGACAAAGACCCTCTTGTTCATATAATATAATATGTTTTAATTTACTCTATTGCATTGTCCAATGTCCTTGTGAAATGTTATATCGTTGATTAGGTATATGGATGACTAAATATTATAATGCAGAGATGCAAAATATGATGATATAAAAAATTAATCCAAACATTATATCCAAATTCACTAATCCAAATATAAGATATATGTAAATATTTTTATAAATAATGGAATTAAAAACAACATAAATTTCACTATCATAGGTCGGTGTTTCTCGGTGTATTTTAATTATTAATCTCATCAGTGAGTTTAATATTAAAACTCACCGGTGCATTTCATATGAAATTAACATCAGTGCTTTTATGTAATCAATTAGCATTGGTTTCAATATTTATTTAATACTACAAAATTATATTAAAAAATTGGCCTTCGGTGCGTTAAGCATATACAAAGTGTAACATCCAGTTTCAATGATCACATTTTATGTACCGAATTATTCTTTGAGGACACTTGCGAGCAAGTGATCCGGTTAAAACATGGTACATTATGCTTATGCTTGGTTTATGAGTTATGTTGTGTTGAGTATTGAGATTTATATGTTATTTAGTTGATGTATAGTATTGGTAGGTATTATGATGAGGTTTCCCGAGTGTTTAGGAAACATAAAATGATGAGGATGTTGATGGCATCAACAAACTTCCTTAGAATCTGGATTGAGTCAGGGAGTAGACTTTTATTTTAGTTTGATTACTTGATTTATACGCATATATATTTGATGATGATTAGTATGGATTTCATGTATATGGATTATTGACATTATCTTTATCAATAGATGCATGAATGGTGATTGCTTGCTAATTTGACTCACATATGAAGTAAATGGGTCGTAGATAGATACTATACGGATGAGGGAGAGGTGTGGCATCATCCTTGTCACAACCTACTAGCGCTACCATTGTGACCTGAACTAAAGGTTAATGATTACCTTGTTCCAAGAGGTTCACGATGTTGTGAGGGAAGACTGAGACAATCGTTCACGAGGATTACTAAAGGGCGTGCAATAAGACAGATGCCTTATTCCTAAATAATCCCTTAATCTTACATAAGGATGACAAGTGGAGTATTGACTCCAAGCATCAAACAACTTCCAAACTAGTCAATGGAGACTGACACCCTTGGAGCACGGAGGTGCGTCTTGAAGATGAGACAAATCTATTTATGTTTTTTGAAAAGCATCAAATTGTAATTACAATCAATTATATTAAACAATATTTTAAATTTGATTCTATACTTTTAATATAGACAATATGTGCATGCATACCTGGTTGTACTTCTTCTTGTTGAAAATCTCTATTTACATTATCATCGTTTCTTTATTCAATATTTGCACATTCTCGTTTCTTTGTCCAATAATGCTCTTTCCTTTGTTCATTATGGAGAGTATCATCTTGAGTGCGATCAAATTTTCTCTTGTGCAAACTTTTGTTTCCTATGACTTTTATAGTTATCTGTAAAAGATATGTTCAACAAAGACTTCACCTTGAAAAAATGCTCAACATTTGTTTTTCAACATATAAATTGTTATTCCAATAAAAACTTGAACAAACATCAATTACCTTATTCAACAAAAACCAAAAAGATGATTCGAAACTTTGTTTAGGTGCTCTAGAAAACCATCAAACAAGCGATGAATTTTGTTAAATTTGTTCGACCGAAATCATTTTTATACGATTTGGCGTGAAATGAAAGGATGCAACGTGTCTTTAAATTTTTTCCGACCGACGGAATTCGCTCAACCATCTTTCGGTCGAAACAAGGTTTTTTCGGCTGAAAACCTTGGAAACCGTTTAGTTTTAACAGTTTTCATTAGAATTTAGTCTTTCGGCCGAAATAATATTGTTTCGACCGAAAACTAGAAATTGGGACTGTAAATAGAAACTAGATAATTTCTCCAATCTTACTCTAACTTTAGAGGTTGTGGATTCCTGCAAATACTCAGAATTTGGTTTCGAAAATGACACCATAATTTGCAAAATTGAATCTACTTTCAATTCCTATAAGTTGTTTTCATTTTCATTATTTTTTATCTATTTTCATTTAATTTAAAAAAAAAATCGATGCATTATATTTTCAGCAGACATTATGATTCAGTGAAATGAAATATCTGTATCTCTAAAAATACACCGTGAAAAATTTAGAAAAAATTATATTCATAATCCTTAAATTGTTCTTTTCAAAAGGGTATTTTTAGTTTTTACTTTTAAGTAAAAATTAAGATAGATACAAGGTGAAGGAAAACATGTGTCTAAAATCTGCAACGTTTTCAACTTGGTCAACTTAAAAAAATTCTAGAAATTATAATATTCATCCATTAGATTCAAAAGAATAGTCATAATAAAACAGAGTCTCTGTAGATTGTTGCAATATATTTCATTTGTTAAAAACATAAGTTTAATAATAGATACATTGTAGGAGGAAAAAATAACTCATTATCATTCCTTTCATGTTTAAGGAACATAGTGTTAAACAATTGTCAAATTGACATATAAAATCTTAATAAAAAAATTTGAAAAATAGTCATTGGAAAGCTAACAAAATTCTTCACAAGTTTTTCTTTTACTATAAAGTGAAATTCTAAATAAAAAAATAGTTTTGTATGCTGGAAGTTAAAGAACTTGTGAAAATATAGTTTTTTTTCTCATAAAACAAGGAAAATAGACACCCATCTTCATGATTTCACCCGAAGGGCATGTTGCATATATAAATTTTGAGTCAACAAAAATTTAGAAGACCTAGAAAATAAAATAAATGCTTGGACTTTGTTAGAAAAGAGAATACAATTTATTATTACATTATAAACTAAAAAACTATAATGAGTCCAAGTCTAGATGTTTGACTAAATAAAACATTAAACGAGTTAAGGGAATATGGCTAAATAAACCTAGTAAAAGAATAATAGAAATAAAATTTAGATATGTGCACATGTGTGCATGATATTAATTAAAAATGATTTTTAATTAAAAAGAATTCATTTCATGAGAGAATGGATTATTAACATAGAGTTAGTATTAAGTCAATAAACCACTAAATCCTAACTAAGAAGAGTCTTAATCAAACTCAAATTGAAATTTAGTTAGGGGACACAATAAAAGAGGGATTCGGGAACTACAAGACAACTAGGAGGAAATATAGGAACTGATTGTGGGTGTGAGATAAAACGCTTAATTAATTAAATTAAAAATGGATTTAACATGTGCAACTTGGGGAGAGTGTGACATGTGTTGTGGGTGAATAATATTTAATTTCATTATTAAAAATTAGTTATTTGTGCGAGAAATCACCCTAATGCTCGATGATTGAAATGTTGGTAAAAATTTTATTGAATAAGTTTACTTGTGTGAGTGGGGTTCAAGCGTGTGCAAGAGGTGGAAGCTTCTCCTTGTGAGGGAAATCTTGTACTATTAAGATATGGTTTTCTGTGTGTGGCCCCTTTGCGACTCGAGGAACTAAGGGGGAAGAAGAGTACCCATAACATCTTGGAAATAGAAAGTAAGACGAAGGAGAGGTCATTGTGCCAGTTCTCGATTTAAAATCATCAACTTCAACAATATTTATTGGTTACCATATTTATTTATATGTACACATTTTTGTCAATTGAAATTGATCTTAAGATAATCATATACGGAAACTTGTTGGATTTTAGTGATATAATGATTTGGTTATAAGTTTGTCTTATAAATTTCAAATTATGAATTCCAAACGATGTTGAATTCTATATTCTGAAGATATATTTCCTGTTATAAATGTATAAATCGATGGTTTTGAATCATGTTATAGTTTTATTAATATGGTGGTATTATATACAAATAGTTTTAGTATTCGGATTTATATATTGATGCATATATAATTGATGTTGAACATCTTAAATGGTTGTCTTATTTAATTTGAATATTATATAGATTAATACTTGTGATTTTATCAAATTCTATTGTGTTTTATAGAAGGGTATGGTGACATTACTTTGTTAAGGGACGTGCAAAATATGTTTTTAAGTTTAAGTTCTGTATCCTTTTTCATTCAAGAATCGGTGTATTTATAGCGCATTTTTAAAAAACAGATAGATGATGGATTTTGCTTTCTTGCCGTTTCTTGAATATTCATAATATATATATATAGATAATCTATTTTTAAGGTCACCGTCAAGCCACATTAAATTGGTGTATGAGACTCCTTTGTTTGTGGGACAAGGGATCCCTTTCGCTTAGCAATTTTACTAGTATGAGTGGGCCTAATGGTTAAGAACATGTGTTTTCTCTTTAAAGATCACAAGTTCAAATCCAAAAAAAAATAGGGTTTATTTTACCTTTGAATATCTTAAGTAATTCCTTTCACTGTTCTCTGAATTTAAGCAAAACCAATCTCGTTGAAGGTACTTGAGTGCTAGTTCAGTCGTATCCCCAGATGCTAGTTTAGTCGATTAATATGTATTAGTCAACCTCCAGTCTTTTAAATTTTAGAAGTCTAGTAATCTTCGAATAAACCTTCTGGTGATGTTGCAATTAATAACAATCTTGTTTGTAACCTGGACACCTAATTTACCTTTGTTGTCAATCTAAGTATTCGACTTAGTCACCCTTTGTAAAATATAAATAGAATTTATTTAATTCCAATAAAAATTGACTAAGCCGTATGGGTCATTTATAATTAAGTAACCACAATACAGGACCGTACCGTATTATTTGTACTCATAAATACAATTTGGAAGACAATTATGGCCATCGATTTTAGTCTGGTACTATATATCTATAGATGATATACCATGTACCGGTTAATCATAATCTCAATAAATTGGCCATAAGACTATTATTAATAATTTGGATATTATTATTAATTAATTAATATTAATTTATTTTTAAGATAAAGATTAAGTAAGACATTAAATTGATGTATAAGATTTTTTTTTCCAAAAATTTTATTAGTAAAAATTATTAAAATATACATACCTTATCCCCTTTGAATTTGAACATATGACTTCTTAAAATGATTGGTATTAAGAATATTAAAATTCAATCAATTAATAAAAAATAAATATGTGAGCAAGAAAGTTAAAAGTAAAAAGAAATTACACCGAATCTTACTTCTTTCTAAATTAATAATGAAATAAAGATAGTATTAATATCGATACATAGGTTTTAAACAAGTTCCCAATAGCATCAATAATTAATTTTGTTAAGGGTTATTGAAAAGTTAGAAGGAGAACCAACCATAATATCCTAAACTTCAACACTGAATTTAGACATCGGTTGAGATAGTTAGGATCTTAATAACCTTGGTAATGAGATTACTCATATGATGGGTATCGTTAATTTCCATTGGATATTGAGTGCTAAAAAAAATATTTCATGTCTCATGCAAGGTTATTTTTATATTACTCCAAGTTAATTTTTACTTATTAATAATCACATCATATGTAAGAAATCGTTGGGGATTAACTGTTTGGTTGAGTTATATATAAGATAATACGATGTCGAACAAATGGGAATGGTAGAGATAGAGTTAATGATTCAACATGATTTATTTATAGAAGATATTATAAGTAATAGAGTTGACAGTTAAATATATTTTATCAATGTAATAGAGGACATAAAGTTTGTTAACAATTAAGCCAATGCTTATCGTTTGCGCTCGGAAATTTGAATAAGGTGCAAAATTGCAAATCTTTGATAATGTAATTAGAAGAATTTATTGTATTATTGAGGAATTTTATTAACAATAAATTCTAGTTCTTATCGGATTCGTCTAGCATCATGATTTTGTATGAAAGATTAAAAATAGGTAATGGCACTATTGTTTTATTGTTTTATTGATAAGTATTAGGGCTTGTTTGTTATTAAAAAGTATTGGTGCTTTCGATTTTTAATGCACCAGGGTTTTTTTGAGGTAACATATCGATGCATATTATTTTATACAACATCAATGTCTTCTTATTAATAATGCACCGATGTGTTCTAAGAAGAAATCCCCGATGCTTAATTATTTTTGTCTCCCCCAGTGTGTTTTACTGTTAAAGCCTCAGTGCGTATAAGATAAACGCCTTGATGCTTAAATATTTTACTTCCCCGATGCTTGACGTTAAGTGTACAACACCCGTGTTGTAGGTGTATGTACGCATCGATGTTTGTTCCTTATACAAACACATTAATTTGTAAACATCCACTAACACCTCCCGTTGCCCAGATTTTTTTAGTTATAATCAACTTCCTTTATAGTATCCGAAAAAACATCCGCTATCAAAAACAAATGTTGTAGCGAAGGTTTTTTTGACAATTTTTGTCAATTTTGTAACACTAGAAACCTCCGCTAAAAGGTATTTTCCTTGTAGTGTGTGCATTAGGAAAACATGTGAGGAAGAAGAATCAAGGGACCATAATGAACGAAAATGAAGAAGCACAATCATATATAATAACATGTACTTCATCTCATGAGTAAGGAACAATGGTAATAGATAAAACATTAGGGATGAAAATCCCATGATATCACATGCATACACAATTATAGGAAGAATGGAACCAAGGACCCTTAAATTCAACTATAGCGTAAAGACTAAAAATATCACAGCCTTAGTAGAATCTAGAAGTATACACAATTTCATGGATATCAATCTCCTAAAATAGCTAAACCTTTTTGTATGCCTTTTGAAGGATCTCATTGTTACAATCATTAATGGTCAACAAGTCAAAGGAATAGGAAGGTGTAAAAAAATTGTTGTACATACACAAATCTTGGAACTACAAACTTGATATTACAGGCTACCACTCAATGGGGTGGCATGGTATTAGGAGCACAATGGTTCATTTAATTGGGCACCTATGCTACAAACCTCGAAGAACAATTTATGGAATTCAAATGGCAAGGGATGAAATACACATTATATGGGTTAGGAAGCCTATATCATCCGCTAAAAGAGATCACAAATCTCATACTTCCACTATGTTATCATAGACTCTTGTATCTTAGTGCAAATCCTTCACAAGATATAAATACTAGTGGAACATTAGAAGTGTTGTCGTTGTCACCTAGACAACTACTTCCCTCATTTTAGTGGAGGACAAGTCCAACACAAGGGAGGATTCCGTAGTAGCACCTAGGGTTCCTAAAGCAAGACAAGTCAAGTCCTATCTCACCTATGTAACAACCCAAATTACCACCAATGGATTATGACATGTGAGTTATAGATTGAGTGGTTAATCAAAGTTAATTTTAGATTTAGGGTTTTCTCACTTTAGGGTCATTTTAGAGGGTTTAGCAAGTGATTATCTAATGAAAGATGATCCCCAAATAGTGAAAATATAAAAATTACTAATGGTTGTTGTAAAACATGCATAAAATATAAGCAATTACAACAATAAACAAGTTATAACAACAATATATTTCAACCACTTAAGTAGATTGTAAACAAGTGGAATTTAGGGCTAAAATAACTAATAAAACTAGGGTTTAAGTAACTTATTAATTCTGAAAATTCAAGACAATATAAAAACCAATAAAACCAAGATGTCCAACCCTAAAATCACTGTATTAAAAACTAGTTGACCTAATTTTCTAACAGAGATGATTTTAGGTCAAACAATGCAAAAAAAACCTAGATGTCTAGGATTTTTGATGGCTGAAAATTAAATGTAAGATAAAAAAACCTATATTTACCCTAAAACAAAGACAATTTTTTAATTTTTAATTGACTATATGAGAAAATACTAGGGCCTAAAATGCCTTTTTGGCATGTGGGTTCAACTAAGGACTCTCTTAAGAAAGTGTAGTGAAACTAGAAAATCCACCTAGTGAATTACAAGCTTCAAGATAGTTCAAGGAGAATATATTTCACTACTAATATTTGAAGAGCTTTGAAGAAGGGACTTGTTCAAGAAAGTAGAAAGAGTGTGCATTGTTGGGTAATAGGGTGGAACCTGATACAAAATAGAAAATATAGTACTGCAGACAATCAAAGAGGGAATAAAATTTCAAAGACAGAATAGGTGGTGTCCAAAGACACCATTATAACACTTAATCATAATGCACTGTGATGAAAACATGACAATGAATATTGGACATATTTTACACACAAAATATATCAATTGATCGCTTGATTATAATAACCCAGTGGGTATTCTATTTATAACTTCAATATCTAGCCACTTTCCTTGTAATTAGGAAGCTCTTGTCGACATATAACCATCGGCTGTTAGATTTGAATATGTTAAATCTGCGTTGCCTAGTCATCTCAATAAGGATACTCGAAACCAAATTTCCATGCATCTAACTCATAGTCAATTGATCGGCTGGTCAATCCATTGACCAAATATCTTTGACTATTGGTTGTCTGTCCAACCGATAAGATTGTCAACTCAACCAATTAATTTAGAGATTTGGTCAATCACCCTATTAATGACTTCCATATGTAGGTCAACCACTCGATCGACTGATTCTATGGCGTAAGCTGCCCTCAAAGACAACCCGCCTCCACCAGGACCTCCTGTATCTTGGCCCGAAGAGTCAAAGCTCTTCCAACTCCTCTCGGGAGTTCTCGCTACCCACAGCTATCTCCTCGACGATCTCCCCTTCGCCTCTCGGGAAATCGGCGTTCGCGCTATCGCGAACATTATGCGCACAATTCACATGCGACTTATAGTCCCGAACCCCGATGGTCAATAGTCAACACTTTCCACTCGTCGGGGATTTCCCTATCGGGATATCGCCACCCGCAATGTCAACGTTCTGGATTTCCAAACCCCGAGCTCCGAGATGCCGATTCTCCGCTACTGCGCCACCTGTCTTCCACTAGCTCCCGGGGCCCCACGCTGCCACGTCTCCTTCAGAATTTCGCGGATCGCAGATCCACGATGCAAGTTCCCCCTGTTGTCAAAACCCCGAACGCTGAACCCCGATCTCTTGGGATCTCACGCCACCTGTCTCGTGGAAATCAACGGTTCCGATAAGCTCGGGGAATTGCTACTCGCGATTTCAAAGGGTAAGAAACTCTTGCCCTCACAAATCTCGATATGCCGATATGCGATGGCCTGTTCTTCCCTGCGCTGAAGGACTAAACTTCGTGCAACTTATCCACGATCCAATGATCAGCGGGATTTCGCGATTTCCTCACGCGAATCCTGTCCGTTGATTTTCCTTCTTGAGGATGCCTTCCACTCCACAACTTCTCTTGGTTCGAATCTCACCCAGGCCTGTTCCCCCAATATGCACGAGGAACTATCCTTCCTGAGTTTAATTTCTCTGATTCCTTCAGAGACCTTTCGAGCACTCTGCTCACACTCGACCTTCAATCACTCTCCAAGTGTTGAAGTCATCCAGATTCTGGGCACTCGCAGCCACAAAAATCCCTGTCTTCCTTCGCTCAGACAAACTACTGAGACTTCATCTTGGCCTGCACTTCACCTGCACAGCTCTGATGACCCAATTCACTCTTGGGCAGATGAGAGTAAGAGTTTAACTGTCTAGCCTCCTCAACGCACTCTATGCGGAGGAATTCCACTGCACTCTATGCAGGAATCTCGTGGCTCAAACCGAGAAACAATTGAAACTTATTCTCATCTCTTTCAACGATTTCAAATCTACCAGAAAATCACATACACCGCATATAAAACAAAGGCATAACAAGAAGCAAATATGCAACAACATAATATCAACAACACACAGAGAATAATCACAGCCATGGAATTGAATCGAAGCTTTCCTATTAATTCAATATCTGTACATGGGGATTCTTCACAGGTTCTCTGCTCTGCTCTTCTTGCTCTCCTGAATGAATGATAATAAGAGATCCTCCTACAATGTACAAAGGGAGGGTGTCTATATCCCGTTTCCCTCTCGAAAACTGAAACTATCAAATCTACAATCAATTCCTATCTACCAGCATTAAAACTATTAAATGCCTTCCTATCTACAATACAATACAAGTGCGCTTCATTACATTAACTCATTAATGTTTGGCGCAACAAATATCAAGGTAAAATTCAAAAATAAGTTTGCTGGCTTGTCCAGCTGTCTTTCCCTGCTCCATGCGCTGGCTCGCTTGATGAGGTGTGGATGCTTCTGCATCATTCTAGGAGAACTACGATGAACCATCAGTGCTTGATATTCCAACACACCCCCATAAACAGATGTCTATGGATATTCAAGAGGTGAAATTACATCATCATGAACCCCCCCCCATAATTGCGTCTTCTTAAAGCCCAATCATTGTACGAAGATTGATAAATCTAGCTTCAGATAGAGACTTAGTGAAGATATCAACAACCTGATCATGTGTTCTGCAATATTCAAGAGAGACAACATTCTAATGAACTGACTTGTTTGTTGTGGAGCATGATTATCTTCTTAATTCATAGGTATTTGTTTTCAGCTATGTTTATACCCCATGAAGACTTTACACCTCGGAAGAATGTACACTCCTCCACATGGGGGAGTGCAGAGGGGGGTTACCCCCTCTGTGATGTCTGGGGGAGAAGCCCTCAAAGGAAAATTTTTCTTATAAATGTATATTGTAATTTCATAGTAAATTTGGATCGTTCATTATAAGATCGCAAATCTGATGGTAGAAGTTATGTTAGGATTTTTTTTCGTAGAAGGAAACCCTCTTTTATGAGGGAAATGTATTGCGACTATGTATCATGGTGAATATAGTATTTTGAGAGAGGATACTGTGAGATAAAGAAGACAAATTTACAATGGGTGTGTTGTAGGTTGTATCCCTTCATTTGTTGGATAATAATAAAGGAAGGACCTAACAATTTCTCTGGTGGACGTAGCCCACATTAGGTGAACCACGTATATTGGTGTCTCTATCGTATCGTGTATCTTTTGTGTTTTATTTATGCATTTGTTTTATTTTATTGCTCTACGATCTTGTTTTTATAACAACTGGTATCAGAGCGAAAGGTAACTCGCAAGAAAAGAAGGTTCTTGGTTCAAGTGGGACCAATGGAAGAAGATGGAAATTTCAGGGACGAGAAATTTAATGGCCAAAACTAGCAGTTATGGAAGATGCAGATGGAATGTTATTTATATCAGAAGGGTATATTCCTACAATTGGGTGGAATAACAAGAAGTCGATGACCATGAAGGATAAAGAATGGGAGGTTCTTGACAGAAAGGCACTACGAATGATACGGCTAAGCTTAGCAGCATCGGTGGATTTCAACATTTTGAAAGAAAAGACAATGAAGGAGTTGATGGATGCATTGGATAAAATGTATGAAAAACCCTCGGCATCCAATAAGGTATTTTTAATGAAGAGATTATTTAATATGAATATGTGAGAAGGTGGTTCTGTTGCAAATAATTTAATTGAATTTAATACGTTTACTAATCAACTAAGTTTTGTAAAAGTGGACTTTGATGATGAGGTTAGGGCTCTTCTAATATTGTGCTCATTGCCAAAAGATGGAACATCTTGGTCATGTCTATAAGTAACTCTTTCTATGATTCAAACACTTTAAAACTTGACGATGTTGTTGGTGTTATCCTTAGTGAGGAAATGCGATGGAAAATCACAGGTGAGACATCAGGTAATGCGCTAAACATGGAGAACATGGGAAGACAAAAGGATAGAGGAAAGGGCTCAGGGAGCTGCGATAATTCTAGGAAGGGCAGATCCAATTCCATATTTGGAAATAGAGTGTTGGAATTGTGGGAAGAAAGGACATCTGAAGAAAGACTGTAGAGCTCCAAAGAAACAAAGACATGGACAACAGGAGAAAAATCAGGAAGCAAATGTAATAGATGATGTGTTACAAGATGCTTTGATTCTTTCTGTAGATAATATTTTTGAGTCTTGGGTAGTATATTTACGAGATTCATTTCATGCCACACCCCATAGGAAACATTTTCTAGATTATGTTCAAGGTGATTTTGGATACGTTCATTTGGGTGATGATGCACCATGCAAAATTGTTGGAATGGGAAAGGTAAAAATAAAGCAAAGCAGTGGAAATCAATGGTTGTTGAAAGAGGTAAGACATGTTCCAGATCTATGGAAAAATCTAATTTCAATAGATTTGTTGGCAAGTGAAGGTTGTATATCCATATTTACAGATAAGGTGTGGAAGGTCACCAAAGGATCATTGGTGATAGAAAAATGAGAGAAGGTACGTACATTGTATTTATGTACTTGTAACGTCCCCTTCGTTATGTCTATGAATAGCGAAGTTCAATAGGAATTTTTTTTTTCTTTTTAACAAATAAGAAATTAACAACATCACCTAATTCATATCAATGCAAAAACACATGACATCATAACTAAGGTGACACATGATCAGAATATAAACAAACTCTACAATATCATTGCGGAACGAAATTGCAAACCATAATGCCAACCAATCTCATCATATTATCACCAATAACAATAATTTTGTTGAATATAAAACTGCTTTCTACTTTACCATTAAAATCATACCGTTGCCACTCGCCCGCTTCGAAGACGTCCCTCGTGCTGTGCCGCCTCCCTCGCTCCATGCTGCTTCCACTTGCCGACCAAAGAAAGCTCACCGGTACCTCCCAGCCAAACGCTAGGGGTACTCTGCTTCCCCCTTAGCCCCCCGAGCCGCAAAGGGGCCACACAAGAACCAGAGATAGACTAGCATCTCAGCTCGCCTCCACGGCTGAGCTACCACTCCAACACAGCTGAGATATACCCAACTTCTGACAAGCAACCCGTCAAGCCACAATTCGGTAGCGTAACATTACGCTAACCGTTCATCTCCCTTCTTCCTTCATTTCCCCTCCTTTTATAGAAGACCTAATTCATAAATCATTAATTAATTAATTTTTAATGACTAACCCTCTAACAGTCTCCGCCGTCCAAGTGTCACACATGCCTCTAGTTCTCCAAAATTAATTTCTTTTTAATTATTAAAAGACTCAATTCTCTCACTCCCCCAAAATCGCTCCTTAAATTACTCCTTAAATTACTCCTTAATCACCCCTTAAATTTCTCCTTAAATTACTCCTTAATCACTCCTTAAATTTCTCCTTAATTTACTCCTTAATCACTCCTTAAATTACTCCTTAATTTACTCCTCAATTTTTAGTCTCTTTTATTCTATTGTTTAATTCTCTCTTGTTATTTTTATTTTTTTGAACCCAAAAGATAAATGTGGTTTTTTAATCTTTTCAATATATTTTTAAATTCCTAGCTTTTATACTCCCACATTTTTAATAAATTTTATTTCTTCTTCATCATTTAAAAGCCATGGGTTTCACTTAATTTAATTCCCTCCTTTCTTTTACCCCCTTTACTTTTAGGAAGACTTTAATTTACACCTAGGAGGGTTTTAGCTTACGCCCTAGGTTTATTTTTGTAGAATCTTTTCTTAGGGCTTGTCAAATTTAACTTAGAGATGTTTTAATTTAGGTTTTTGATTTGAACAGGGCGACAATTTAATTAGGGGAGTCATTTTAAGAATTTTATCAGGCGTTAAGGTCTTAGGTTCATCTAAGTTGTCTCATCATCATCATCCATGCGACGTGCCCTTCAATACGCACTACGTGCTCTAAGGGTGCCACTCGCCTTGTTTGCTTCCGTTGCGCGACGTGCCCTTTAGGATGCACCACGTGCTCCAAGGGTGCCACTCGCTGATTTGCATTTCTTTCCACGACGTGCCCTTCAGGATGCACCACATGCTCCAAGGGTGCCACTCGCTGACTTGATGGATTGGTAGAATCTATAACCCCTGGAGTCAACAC
>CBVK0100872965.1:0-20768 GCA_900067695.1 Picea abies | reverse complement strand
GAAGGTTATAATGATAAAAATGACACATACCATGATACCTTGGACCAATTACCTCATGGAGCAAGAGTCCTCTTTGATGCAAGTCCAAGCCGATGGTGATGGAAGCTGTTGCTGCTGACAGGACAAGTCTGGCGAAGAAGAAGAAGAAAGATGGGCCCTCGAAGGCCATGCTCAGGTCAATCCTGCTCTCGGCACTTCATGTCTAGGACCTGTGGGCCTTGAGACATGATCTCCTAGTTATCCCTAGATATCAGGGATAACATCTGTCTCCAACTCGGGGACATGTGCTAACCATAGAGTGCATGAGAACCTCATCAATCTCTAGCATAAACCTGTAGACCTGCTCACACTTGACAAGAAACCATCAACAACAAAGGTGGGGTGGTATTGCCACCCCGCAAAATATAACATATGTGTATATAAAGCAATCATGGATGCAAGTAGAAAGTAAAACACTCAATTGTACTTGCCTGTTGGTTGCGTGTTGGTGTAGTCAAACAACCAATGAAGCCAATCCAACAACGTTCCTTGATACCTTCCTTTGTGCTTCATCATAAACCAAAACAATGATAAATCAAGCACAAAAATGTCATGAGTCACAATGTATATCATATCATCGGAAAAGTCAGAATCTAACTCATGGAGGCGGGTGGGAGGGAGAAAATCATGCCAAGTCCATATCTGAGAAAAGTACTCAATCATATCCAAGAAAGGGTCATGAAAAATACAAGGTTCAGAAAACCGACTCAAAGGGCATGTAAACTGGTTACCTAGGGCATCCTCACGCTCTAAAATCAAGGAAGGAAACGTTAAAGATTTAGCAGACGAATGGAAAACTATCAAGGGAAAGTTGAAAAACTGATTGGAACTAGCATTACCCAACCAACCCTTGGAGTCTAGGGTTTTTCTAGGAGGAAAATCAACATAAAAAAGGCACTTCCCAACTACACATTGGATGGAAAAGCACGACAAAGTAATAACATGTGGTTGGGGTGAGAAGTCATGAGAAACCTTCTTTAGGCAAACAATGTCCTTACTTGTATTAAAATCTGAGCACAGTGGTGGTTGCCAATCATCTTCACAACAAGAGTCAAAATGCTCAGAAGGGTACTCATCAAAAATCTCAAAGTAAGATCGAAAATCATCAGGAGAATTAGGTACTAGGTCATCCTTGTTTTTTTGAAAAGTACAGGTAAAAATCTCATCTCCTTGTTGTCGCTGGTCAAAAGTAATCTGTTGCGGTAATTGTAAGGGAAACGTATGAAGATGACTTTTTGTGTCGTAGATGGGATCTGTATCATAACTAAATGCATCCCACCTACGTTTCCCAACATGTATGAACTCGTCGAAATTAGCTATGTCAGTATCAGTATCATAACATGGAGGAGTCAAAACATCCAATACTTCTCCACTCTTTGTGTCATAAGGCAAAGAACCATTTAAAACTTGGAATGGGGAACAATGTACCTCGCTTAATCCTTCCTGTGCAAGAGCTTCAAGTATTTGGATATCATCAAGTGGAAGATCTGCCTCTACATCTTCAATCTTGAGACATAGGGGATCTAGCTCGTCCAAGGGTTCCACTCCTTCTTCATTATTTGAGTCATAGAACAAGGTATCATCAAAAGAATCAAAGTGACTTACCTCATTCTCTTCATCTTGTGCCGGAGTGACAGGATCTTGGAGAGCTTCAAAGGACTGAGGAGCGATTACTGGTGCTTCATCCTCACAATCCATGTTTCTGGTTACATCTTCATTGTATTCTATTGGATTATGCGAGAGGTCTTGCTCCTCTTCAAGGGGTTGATAATGGTCTTCATAAACCTCGTCTCTTATACCAGAGGATTCTTGGTATTGATCATGATAAGCTCTTCTGAGATCTTCTACAATGTTAGTGGTGAATCCTTTGTGGTGTAAGGCTATCATGAGGTTTCGAAGGACATCTTCATATGTTTGGAAATCTAGCTTAGTAAGTTCGATAAACTTGTTGATGAGGTGTATGAAAGATGATATACCCTTGTCCTTGTAACAACTCTTAAAACATTTTTGTAAGTAGGATGGCAGGGTGAGAAAAAACAACTTTATAAGAGAATCCTCTCCTCCCAACTTTATCTCGCTCAAATGCTCCAAAAAATTTACTATGTGAGGAGCTGGGAGCCCCAAAAACGTTGGAGAGTTGTCTAGCCATTTATTATCAAAGTAATTTGGGTATCCTTGAAAATTTATGAAATCAATACTTGGATACATTTGTTCCCAGTATGCCATGATCCCATAACTTGAAAATATCATAGAAGGTAAAGTGGCACGCTAAGAAAAATCAGTGGAGTCGCCAAATAGTTTTCCTGAAACTACCAAAGAATAGGGGGAAAAAGGTCTAGTGGAGTCACCAGGTAAGCTTGTAAGAGAAAAGTCTTTGAGGCAAGGCTTACCAAAGGATTTGTCTTTGAGGAAGATTGACTCAGTGTTCCCCGGCAACGGCGCCAAAATGTTATCTCTCAGTTTGTAGTCTAGGTCAGGTAACTTGAAAGTAAGGATCAAACTAGAGTAACAGGAGCTTCCCCACCCACTGTCACCTCGATGGGGGGCTCTTTCTATTTAGGGTGGATAAACCCAAGGGAGATGTCCCTAGTAATCGGGGGTGTTGAAAGGAAAAGGGTCAAGGGATTAAGGCTCAAAAGGTTAAAGTAGGTTTTCCCTTCACAGATTACTGCCAAGAAGATAGTCAATATGAAGAAATACCACGAAAGAAGCACCTGTTTGCGAGACAAAGCCACAATAAAAACTAATACGTGCAGTAGTGGCTAGTACTTCATAAATTAATGACTATCAATATTATATATGAGCACATACATCAGTAATTATTGACGAAGTCAATGATTTCAAAAAATGACTATGGCTTATAATATTACTTCTCAATAACACCGGAGATGATATAGCATTCAATGTATACAATCAATCTTAGAATTGACACAACGCATTAAATATCATTAAATTCTCACATAAAAAGGTTGTTGCATCACTATACTAGAGGTGATGTCAGCCTTGATCTAGGGTTAGTTTGGTAGACAAAGAGATGAACATTTTGCAAATAGGCTAAAGGAAATTACAAACACTTCAATGTCTATCACTTAGATGACTAAGCCACAACGTTTTACATCAACCAAGAATTCAAAAGAGGCATGACGTCATCATAAGTCTAGGGTTAGTGAGATGTTAGGGTTAGTTAGGGTTTGAAATTTAAGAAGTTTAAAAGTGTTGTTTTGACACAAGAATCTCAACGTTAGAGTTCTAGACTAGTGCCTTAGGGTATAATGGAGTCAAGGAGTAAGGGCTAGGTCTGAGGAGAATCTAAATTCAAGGATAAGAGAGTTAGTCTTTATGGTGCTGCAATGGCAGGGCCATGAAGTCAAAACCCTAAGGGGAGGAGGCTCATTCCGGTATTGCTTAAGCAAGGCCTCATTGTTATAGGATAAATCCGTAAGTGAAGACACAAACTGATCTCCCTAGATCCACCTGGTATCTATAACAAAACAGGACAGAATAATACACTTTCCCTAGATCTAGACTATTGAATGAACTGAGAGATGAGGATCATGGACATACCTTATAAATGCTTTCCTTAAATCTCTGTTGTTCCAATCTTTTCTCCAATGCTCTCGTCCCATTCAGATCACAACAGAATGAACCAATCGAAGTAAAGGCAGATTAATATATTCAATAACTAGTCTATACATATGATCAAGGAGTTATGTAATAAANNACATCATCTTTATGGGAAAGGGACATATTACTGTATTGAATTAATTGAAATTGAAACTTACAACCTGAGCCTTGATGTCATAGGTCTCCTTTCGATGGCTTCTAGCTCTGACACACACACACTTGCCCATGGATGAAGAAAATCAACCACATGTGATGACCTTGCTGTTGTCTCTTGTTGTTGTAGCATCAGTCCTCCATACAGTCTTGCACTAATTCTCTAATCAAACTCTTGCTAACTTGCTGCTTAACTGAACTTAACCCTTTCCATGAGCAATCTCCTCAATATATAGGAAGAGATAGATTAGTTACTTGGATAGGGAATGATCCCAAGATATCTGGAATGCCAGCACCTGAATAACCATTCGAAAGCCAACTCATCCTTCTAGAAGATTCCCTTCTATAAGGTTCGAGATCTTTATCTTTTTCCCCTTTAAGAGCATGTTCT
Source organism: Picea abies (assembly GCA_900067695.1). NCBI lineage: Eukaryota > Viridiplantae > Streptophyta > Pinopsida > Pinales > Pinaceae > Picea > Picea abies. The sequence goes on along the minus strand of CBVK0100872965.1, from coordinate 16,561 downwards.
GACCCTAAACATGAGTACAGTGTGAGAATTTCGCACCCTAGCTTAAGGTAGCCTACGAGAATCAGGAATTCTCGCAGGAGAATATATAAGTAGCCTGCGAACATGTTTCAAAATGTGATTTATGGAAGAAGACAACTGTAACTTTTCTTAGGAAAGTATTCTTGGTAAAGAGCTTGATTTTTCATCATCATGACATCATCACAATGACCAAATTTGTGTATAAAACATGTGGAAAGGTAGTGGAGATAACCCCTCTAACACAGGGGATAAACACCAGGTCATGTGCGGAAAGGTAGTGGAGATAACCCCTCCAAAACTAGACCAAGCATTGTGGGTAACGCATATAGACGGCTTGTCCTGGGATTCCATCGTTAGCACTTGCCACAAGGCTTCGTAGGTCTTGAATCTATTCGAGGTCCTCCGTTGTCTTCCAGAACACTTGCTCTTGATACCTTGGATAGGTTTCGGGCTTGATACCTTGCTCATTGTGGTCCACCCAACTGTTGACTGTACTCGCCTGGCAATTGTTTGCGAGCTAGAAACCTAGTTGCCTATCATTCTAGTGACTTACATAGGTGACTCTGGGGGTATACCACGGTACCTAGGATAGACATCGGGCCACACTTTGCATATTATACCCAGAGGGTGCTTCCGTATTCGAGTTTCACTTGCATTGGTAAGTTTCTCTAGTGTTGTTTGTTGTAACTGTTCTTCCAACTAGCTAGTGATTGCTTGTTTTATCTCATAGGAATTTTTTGATAGAGTGTGTTTGTTTCTCAATCAGTTAGAAAGGCCTTAGTGTTTCTCTGATATTCTCACATAGTGGAGGATTAGGAGCTTCGTTGGTCGCGAAGGCTTCTTAGCCTACCACCGGTCGATCTCGAGCCACCCCCACTGTCGCTAAGGTGGAAGCTAGACCATCAAGGGTCATTTGAAGAAACTGGGCCATGGGTAACTATGTCCAACCCAAATTTGAGAGAATTCCATCTCATCCCAGAGGAACCAACCATTACTAAACTTGGAGTTCACGATCTTGGTCCTAAAAACCCTCCGATTATGTATTTTTCAGCACCCGTTGTATACAGGTCTATCCTTTCGAGCGTTTGAAAGTATCCCAAATAGAGATGGAACTAAATCCCGCTACTTCTTTATGGAATTCTCATATTCCCTCTATGACTGTCACAACTGGGGGTGTTCACCTCCTAACCAACCATCACCATTTCGGGCCAATATGGTCTCCACTGCCTCTACTTCAAGCAATGTTCCACTCCCATATTTGGTGACAATCATTGCTCTGTTGTCTCAGAGTGCAACAGGCCCTCCATTCACATACAAAATGCCTGGCTTCAATCCAAATGATGTCCTTTTTCACTCCACTCAACCAACTCTAAGTCTAGGGGTAGGGAGTTAATATACTCCTCTGCAAGCATCCATGGGGGGAATTCCAGCTCCTTATAATGCTTTCCCTTATGGAGGGGGTCATATACCTCCTTCATTCCCTAGACTCGGTGGTGCTCACCAACAATCCACCAGGCAAAGAATGAACTATGGTTTGTATGGTGTGAGTAGTCAAGGAATGCCTTCTAATAGTCAACTGGTAGGTTCGACACCATTCTCTTTATTCGGTGCGTTTGCTAACAATGCTTTCTCTTCGCTTCTTTCCCCACCGGAGGTAACCCTGATTATGGACAATCGAATCCTATGCAGGGTACTATTCTTCCACAGGGGGCAAACTTAGGAATCCCTTCCCCCCAAGGACCTTGGAATCCTTAGCAAGGATCAACAACCTCATCATGGATGCTGACATGGGGAAACCCTTTCCAAAGCCATTAGAACCCCGGACAAGGTCCAACACCTATGCCCATCAGGTCGACAGGGACCATCCCCTCTCAAAATCCTTGGACCGCAATGCAAGACCAACCTCCTTTGTCCTTCTATGGAAGTCAGCCGATGATGCCTCAATAAGCATAGAATCCATATGCTGGTCTTGGACAAGGTTTTTACCAGAATCCTGACCAGCAGCCAAACTTTTCATGGCAACCTGGTGCCAGTCAAAATCTAGGTCCCTTTTTTGTAACAACCCTGCTTAAATAGATGTATAGGATTATTAATTATAATTAATTTAATAATCTAACTGTCCTAAAAGTTAGCTAAACAATAATTATTTCTTAAATAACAGTAACTAATTAATTATTATTAATTACTTGTTCATGACTGTCAAGGATTAAATAATTATTAATTGACTCATTAATTAATTAAGTAAATAATTAAAGGGGGTTAATAAATTATATTGTTAAATTAAAGATTACATATTCGGGAAGGAATAGGACATTAAATATAAGGATAAAATAATGAATAATGGGATAAGGGGCATTAACTATGAAAGGATAAGATAATTAATAAATGGATAATGAAAGTAATGAAGGAGGGGGAAGTCGGTGAAGGGGCAATATGACAGGGAGAGCCTTACGGTGGAAGGCATTCTTTTAGGAAGGAGGCATTACCATTCAAGGGGAATTAGGGGAATTTGAGGGGAGGTTTCTCTTGGATTGCACAGAGGAGAGTTGAGTTCTGTAGTCGGATTGGATCAGTACAAGCACCAGTTTGCTGGAGGTTTTGGGTACAAGGGCCAGGATATCCATATGATATCCTAGAGCTAGGAAGTTGTCCTAGTTGGCAGGGTGGAACAAGGTTTGGGCAGTGTTTACACAGTTCAACAACGATCAACAAGGCAAGTGGAAAGCAGAGGTTTAGCATCATACCAAGGTAATTTAAATTGTGTGTTTGTTTTATTATGTTATAAAATTTTATTATTCGTTGATCAATTTAAAATGCGTATGTGCTCAATTAAAATGAATTATTGAATTTTACTATTATGTTTGTAGAATTAATTGATGTTAAATAATATGGCCACTACATTTTTCCATGGTCATAATCAACAGCCCAAACTACCATTCTTGGCAACTTTGCATTTTCTTGACTTAACGAGGTTGTTGAATGACCTCATCTGTCACGATCCATGTTGGCCTCCTAGTTGCCTTTGAACATTCCCAAGTTCGAAGCCAAACCTAACGAAGATCCAGGCGATCATGTGACTAATTTTCATCTCTAGTGCTCGTCTAACTCATTGAAAGACAACTCTGTCCAGTTGCGCTTGTTTCAACACACTTTCATAGGGAGTACTACGAAATGGTAGATTCAGCTTAACCACTCAAGATACTCTTCCTTGGGCGAATTGCAAATGGATTTCTTAAACCATTTCCAATTACCTGTGAGATACAATGCCAGTGCCAAATTGTTGGCCAATTTTCAGCAGACCAAGGTGGTCCATATCTTTGATCACATCCAATAATGGAGACACTGGAAGAGTTTGATAAAAGTACCAGTCCCACCATAATTTTTGCTGGAGTGGTTCCTTAAGTCTTTGGTACCCCAATTATCCAAAGATGTAGTGACATCAGGAGTCTTTTCTGAAGAATACGTGATAATGAGAGCTCAACGACTTGAGTTAATTTACTTGCAATCTATCCTACTTTATGAAATCTTGCTAGATGCACCTAGGTCAATTCTTGACAAAACTAGATAGAGAGTTGGACCACATGCCGATGGTATTATCAATTCAACACAAGCTAATATTGCTGATCCACTATCAAAATAATTGCAACAATTGTCTATACAATAGACAACGGTGAGCCAGAGCATAGGTCTGGCTGCTCCCCCTACCCAAATTTTGGATGTACACAACATACGATCAAAAAACCGGAAGGCCAACCAGCAACCCGACAGAAATAAGAAACAATGAAAGAAGGGTAAAGGGGATAAGAAACCTACCAATAATGCTGGTGGGGGAAACATTGAAAAGAAGAAGTCTAAGTATCCAAGTAATATGTGCATGGAAGACCACCCAACTTATTAGTGCCCTCGGCTCATGGAGGCCCAAAAGTGATTGGCACAACAACATCCTGTTGTGTTAACGAACCCATTCCAACATGGGAAAAATTTAACTCAAGCCTCGATGAGTGCAGAAGAGAGCAGTCAAGGACCTCCTCCATCTTTTAGTAATCCTTCGTCTGTGAATGTGTATATAATGAAAGGTGATGCTTACATATCAACTAGAGCACATGATTACATAATGCTTAGCTCCTATGAGAAGAATAAAGAACCTGATATTCCCCCTCTTCCTCTCTAGATTGAGAAGACGTTATGTGAAACAATGACACACATCCCAAAATGTGTGTTCAAGAAAGCTTGTCACAACCCGAATGGAAGGGCCGCCCAGAACTACTCTATGGTGGAGGATTTGTCCCAAACCCCTTGTGCGATGTCTGCTTTGGAAGTCCTCCAGAGTTTCCCTTCCCAGAGAAAGGCTCTATTAGCTTCTTTAGGATCCGCTGAGACTTGTAATCTAGGCACGATCATGCTTGATACGACTGACTTAAAACCTTGTCTCCCTTACCACGTTGCGTTTCATATAGTAGTGGCTTATACCATGAAAATTTTTACATGGAACATTTTCCGCATAGTGGTTGATGATGGTGCCTCGACATGCGTAATGTCTTTGGCATGTTGGAAGGCCATAGGCCAGCCCATTTTGTCTCCATCACCAACTATTCTTATCGCTTTCGACAGTCGTTCTTTCCGACCACATGGCATCATTCCCTCTTTCCATGTGCAGTTAGGGGGGAAAACCGTGTGCGTCGAATTTGAAGTAGTCGATGCTCAACTTGAATATAATATTATATTAGGAAGGAGTTGGACTTATGCTATGCAAGAAGTGGTTGCTACTATTTTCTAGGTCTTGTTGTTTCCACATGAGGACCGGATAGTGACCATTGATCAATTGTCTTTCTCCCGTCCTAACACTTCATCAGGGGCATCCACAGTCCCGATGATCGACAACCCTCAAACCGACATCATCAACATAGGGGTTGGTTAGTTCCAACCTTTGATGGGTACTTTCGATTACCCGTCCCCTCCTGACGATATTAAGTTTGTACCAAACCAGCCTAAGGTTGATATTTTTCAAGTCTCATCATTTCATATGACTTACTTTCATGATCCGTGGACTCTTCCTTCCCCATCAAGCATGATGGAAGGGACAGGGCATCATGGCATGTCCATGCCCTTGTTCATGATAGAAGTTGCGTACTCTATAGTCCAACAAGCTTCCGTTAACCCCGATCCGACTCCCGTGCAAGAGTTAGATCCGATTTTAGAGCCTACTTGGGTTCAAGGTTCCCTCGCCGATACCGATTCTTTACACATAGTCCTGCCCTCTGATGAAGCAATCATAGAGGCAATGACTAGTCCAGACAAACACTGGGATGATCTCCATAATAGATCTTACTTCCTCCTATAATTAAGAAGAATTGATGCAGGAGAATTCACTTTGACTATGACTGGAGATATGTCTTGTCCTATCAATCCTTTGTCTATGCACACAGTTTATGCCAAGGGTAATATGGAAGCCATCGCTAAAACGATACCTATTGATATGTCCAGAACCCCTGGCATTGTGGAGAATGTCCTCATCGGAGTTGATCACTCCCCCAAAGAGATTGTAATCTACATGGATTTATTTAAGGAATTCCATGACGTTTTTGCTTGGTCTTATGGGGAAATTCTAGGCATCAATCCAAGAATTGTCGAACATGAAATTACGACTTATCCTAACGCTAATCCAGTCTGTCAGAAGCTTCGTCCAGTCAATCCCAGGAAATAAACAACTATCAAAGTTGAAGTAGAGAAACTGCTTAAGGAAGGTTTTACCTACCCCGTTCACTTGACTCAATGGGTGTCAAACCCCGTTCCGGTCAATAAGAAACAGGGTACGATTCATGTTTGTACGAACTTCCATGATTTGAACAAGTCTTGTCAAAAGGATAATTTCCCCACACCATTTATTAACTAGATAGTCGATGAATGTGAAGGATGTGAGGCCTTTCCTTTCATGGATGGCTTTTCAGGCTACAATCAGATACAGATCAAACTTGAAGACCAACACAAAACTGCTTTCATTTGTTCGTGGGGTACATTCGCTTATTGAAAAATTCCTTTTGGTCTGAAAAATGTTGGATCTACCTTTCAGTGGGCCATGTCTTTCTCTTTCCATGATCTCAAACATATAGTTGACGATTACCTTGATGACTTATCATCACGATCTCGTAAGAGAGATGATCATCCTACGCACCTCGAAATCATCTTTGAGAGATGTCGCTACCACTGGATTCGCTTGAATCCAAACAAGTGCAGTTTCGGCATTACGTCAGGTAGGTTTCATAGTTTCAACAACGGGGATCATTGTCGATCCTGTTAAGGTTGAGGCAATAGTTCATTTTTCTCCCCCGCACATGATCCTTCAACTTTAGGGTTTGTAGGGAAAATCAAACTTCTTATGACATTTCATCGCAAACTATGCCAATATCACAAAGGGATTTATGCGTTTACTCAAGAAGGATGTCCCTTTTTATTAGGTGAAGCTGCTCGACGCTCGTTTGATGCTTTGAAATGCACCCTCACATCTTCCCCTCTTCTTTGGCCACCCAATTATAATAAAGACTTCTTATTGTACTTGGCTACAGCAGAGTCGACCATCGGTATGGTCTTCGTTCAGGAGGATGATGTGTTTTTCGAGTACGTGATCTATTATCTGAGTCGAGGCTTGGTTGGACCGAAACTTAATTATTCCCACAAGCTTGCATTGGCAGCAGTTCATGCTGTCCAATGGTTCCGTCATTATATCTTGTTTCGAAAGACCACCATCATTGCCATTGTGAATCCATTTCAATACGTGTTGACACGACGAGTAATTGGCAAAAAGATCATTAGATGGATAGTTTTCCTCCAACAATTTGACTTAGATTTTGTTTCGGAAAAATCCAAAAAGTCATTGGTCTTTGCGGAACTCATATCGAAACTTTCGGTCGAGTCAGGTGATGTTATGCCCGAAGAGTCTCCTATTAAAGGAGACATGTTTTTTATCGTGTCTTCGGACCCCTGGTATGGAGATATACTTGTCTATCTATAGACTTTGAAGTGCCCCACCTCTACTTATCATGATGAGCATGGTCGTATATGCCATCAAGCTAAGAACTATCTTATACTCGAAGACACATTGTATCATCGAGGCATAGATTCCATCCTTCACTGATGTCTCACTCATGAAGAAGCATAAATAGTCCTTAACGATTACCACACTAGAGCATGTGGTGGCCATATGTCTGGGTTGGAAACAACCCAAAATATCTTACGCACCGATTACTTCTGGCCAACATTAATCAAAGATTATGTTGAATCGGTTGAGAAGTGCCACCCATGTCAAATCTTCTCTCGGAAGATGAGTGCACACCCTACTCCTATGTTTCCTGTCAATACCATTGGTCCTTTCACCAAGTGGAGGATTGATTACACAACATGAGACCCCCCTTCAGTAAGGGGGCATCATTATATCATCGTAGCAGTAGACTACTTTACAAAGTGGGTTGAAGCTATGCCAACGTTCAAGGATGATGGAGAGACAACAACTCCTTTTTTGTTAAACTAGATTATAGAAAGGTTCGACGTCCTGAGAGAGATTGTCATTGACCATGGCAGTCACTTACAGAATAAAATGATGACTGAGCTAACATCAAATCTTGGGTTGAGGCAAAAACATTCGTCACCATACTACCCTCAAGAAAATGGTCAAGTGGAAGCTATGAATAAGTCCCTCAAGACTATTTTACAACGAATGATCAATTTGACCAAATCAAATTGGCATTTGATGTTGTACTCTGCGTTATGGTCCTACTGACCGTCTGTTAAGACTGCAACCAGTTTCTCACCTTTTCAACTTTTTTATGGGATGGAAGCAGTTTTACCCATAGAATGTTAGATCCCCTCTTTAAAATTGGCAGTGCAGTTATTGTCAAACACTTCACCACTTGAAGAGCAGTTATTACATCTTGAGCAGCTCGATGAGCAACATTGAGACACAATCTTGGCCAACGAAGCTCACAAACAAAAATTTAAGTGTCAGTATGATCGATCCATTCATCCTTGTATTTTCTCTGAAGGTGACCTTGTCCTAGTCTATGACTAAGACAAGGATCTCGTAGGGGCAGGCAAGTTCAAACCCATGTGATTCGGACCGTTCATTGTTAAAATGATTCTTAAAAAATGTGCTTATCATTTGGTTGAATTTGAGGGAAATTCTTTGGCTGAGCCTAGAAATGGGCTCTACCTCAAGAAGTATTACTCATAGGTGGGTCGCCTTCAATGACTTCTTGTAACATATGTATAGTCTCTGTACATTTGTTTTTCTTACTTTTTGTCTTTTATGTTTATGAAAGTGTTGTTTTTTATGAAATTCATTTCACTGTGGCAGATGTCAAGCGAATCAGAGGTTTTCGTGGGTTTTGCAGATGGTGCTAGTTGACACACTCGGAGGCTTGCTTCCATAGCTTGGGTGATTTATACACCTCAAGGCCAGTTGCTATCCTGAGGAGGTATCTGTTTAGGTAATGCTACAAATAATGTTGTCGAATACAATGCAGTCATAGAGTTGCTTCATGACTCTTTTTCGCATGGTATCTCTTGCCTCCAGGTCTAATTATATGCTCAATTGGTTGTGTCTCAATTAAATGGTGTTTACCACGTTTACGACCCTACCCTACACCGACGGTTCCTTAGGGTATGTCTCTTACAATGAAGTTTTGATTACATTACTTACATTCATGTTCCTAGGAGATTAAATCACATCATTGATACTCTAGCTAATCATATATCAGATTGGCATTTTGCACACATGTAAAGATTAAAAACACATACACGCACATGTAAATACATTTGTAGCATAATCCATAAAGCATTAAAATACATAAAAGAGCCATATATGTATATGTCGAAACATGTATCAAGAGTACAATGTGGGCACAAATGCCTCAGAAATTTACACAGTAGGAGTCACAGGGCTTATGTCCTAAAAAATGTACAAACGTTCTCACGACACATAAAAAAACAAACCTAGCTAAGGGCAAGGCCTGTTGGCCCGGCCATAGTGTACAACAGAGTTTGCCAAATTTCGAAAAATTTGGACCCAAGTCTGTGGCACCCCAACTACATGAGGCTGCATAGAAGGTGGCAGATCCTCAATCTCTGCCATAGGTACAACACAAGTAAGAGCGGTAAGGTTCCACTCCACCCACCTCAAAAATCTCTCGGGCTCCCCAGGTTGAGACCCCCTTGTTGCTCCTGCCGGTCTGGTGGCTCCAGCTGCTCCTATCTCTGGATGAGGATGTTGTCTAGTCCTCACAAAATCAACCGGATGCACTTGTCCCATGTCTGCACATCACAAACAAATCATTGTCAGATACTCTAGTACACACCAAAAAAATGATATATATAAAATAAAATAAAAATTAAAAACTTACCCAACTCTCCTCGCACTGCTTCAGGAGGAACAACCATATCTTGGTATTTGGAAAAGTCAATACTAGCATATAGGTAGTCTTCTATCACTGGAATATGGTGAGACCACTATTCGATGAACTTGTCATCAAAGGCCTCTACGGTCCTTACACCACCCTGTCGCGACAACAGTTCTGCCCATCTACATACGACTAGGAATGTGGCTATCTTCCCTCGTACTATCTCTCTAGGGATAATATTGGGCACCCTCTCAAAGAAGAATGCACAAAGTATGGTCCCAAACCCAAAGTTTCTATGCCTCCACATGCGACACTCAGTCAACTTCATTTTCATGCAGTCAAGTAATGTCGTGCTCCAATCAAACACGTGTGCATTCAAGAACTGCACCGCACAATGCATGTGTTCCCGAGATGCTCGGTGAAGTGTAGTGGATCCAATGATCCACCCAATTAGCAGTACTATCACTTAAAGTGATAGGTTAGATATCTTGTTGATCGGCACTTGTGTGCCCACTTTGTCAGTCCCTTCCTCACAATAGAGCCCAATCAGCTCCGCTATGTTATGAGGCCCTGAAGGAAATGTGTGGAAGTTGACTGATTCCCCTCTCCTCGAGAGGCCAGTCAATAAATATATGTCCTCTGTAGTTGGAGTCAACGACTGACCTTCAAGCATGAAGTCCTCTGCATCCTGGTGCCAATAATCTATCAAGGCATTCAGTAGCCTCGGTTGTTCCCGCATGAATGGACACTGGTAGAATTTCAATAACCCACATTTAGTCAATGCAACAATCACACTAGGGTCCTCATCGAACAAAATTTAAATGTCTTCATGCTCTCTTTCCCTCTAGTGAACATACATCCTGCAAGTGTCAGTTCAGGAGGGGAATTAGATCTTTCTTTTTAATTTTTTCAAAAAATTAGGGGCATACGTGGGTTGTAGTGGTGATAGTCACATATGCACGCATGTAGTAATTCTTCTGCACACATGCATACGCATTTTGTCCAAAAACAACCCACATATGCCTAGGGTCGACCCTTTTTAAAGGTCGACGTCCCCCCTAAAATGAAATAAAATGCATAAATTAAAAATTGAAATGCAAGAGGAGTGAATTTGTACTTACTTGGTCCAATCGGAAGTTCGTTTCGTCCACCGAAGCTCCCAGAATGAACACTTTTATCAAAGGGATATTTTTGGCTCCAGAGTCAATTTCCCAAATCAACAATGGTGATAATGAGCTGCCAAATTCTATTTATAGACTTTTTGGCCCCTTTTTGTCATTTTTTTGGACCCCCTTGTCTTCTTTTCTAAACTGAAAATCATTTAGTATGGTTCAAGATTTTCTTTGGGAAAGTTATGATAGAGGTCACTTCGGGTATCGATAAGATTTTTGGAGATTTGGGTCACTTTTGAAGGTCCTTTGGTAAATATATCATTTTTTCAACTTGAGCATTTAAGCTAGGATTCCACCTCCACTTTTTGTATCTCGTTGTCTTTATCACATTGTTATAGGATCGAACCCACTGAGTTGCAACATGAAACCATCTTTACTACTTTACAAGTGTCATAATGCCATTGTAGATCCTTCCCCTTCATGGATGTCCTAGCTATATTGTGCTTCCATTTTTGGCATCCATGTTGTTGGTAATGAATATAGGCTCAGGAGTCCCTATTAGTCTTGTTCTGATTACGAGTTTGAGCCTCATCTGCATGATTTTTTATCACTCTTGACCTCACCTTTGGGACTCCAAAAATTTTAAATGGGTCTTCTTTTAATCCCTTTTTAGACCCTTTAAGACATTAAAAGATTGTCGAGCGATCTTGTTGTATTTCACGCTCATTAAACTAAAATTTGAAGGAATGTCTATTCGGTGGTAGTTTACCACTTTTTCGGTCTGGATGGTCAACTATACGAACAAAGGTATACTCTAGGAACTTTAGTTCTCTAGAAGAGTATCCTCAGGTATAATTTTACCCCTTTTTCGGGCTGGAGGGACTAAATTTATGAAAATCTCTTTTCAAACTCCCTAAAATTGAAAATATCATTGAGTGACCTTGTTTCTTCACACTCGTTAAAATGTCCAAGAAGAAAAACCTTTACAGAGTCCATAGTTAAGCTCTTTTCAGGCTCCCTAAAAATGAAAAGATTGTCGAGTGATCTTGTCTTTGTCACACTCGTTAAAATGATTTTGAATAGTCATCTTTTCGGTGCTAGTTTACCCCTTTTTCGAACCAACTAGACTATTTTCGAAAAAGGTACCCCAGTGGAGTCTTCTTTTACACTTTTGTAGACTCTCTAAAAATGAAAAACCGGTTGAGCTTACCTTCTCTGGGCTCGTTAAACTTACATCGAAGGACGTTACCATTGCGTGTCTTATTAATCACATTTGCAAACCTACATCTTTTGCCTAATGCCAGCTCCATGTTGCTCTCAACTGAACCATCTGAAGCATGCCTTATACGCAAGCTCTGTAGCACTTTGCCTTTGTGTCTTGACACCTTTGGCCCATGGAGGATTTTTCTCGAGTGTCCTTTTCCTGCATATGTCCCTTTTCCCTAAGCATCCCTGTGTTCCGTGCACTTGGAACTAGTATGTTTGTGACACTCAATCCTCGTTTGTAACATAGCATTCTTTTATTTTTTTTTCAAGCTTTCCCAAATTATTGAAAAAGACAAAAAAAATCAAATATACCCCAAAAAGAGGAAGGGAAAAGTATTTTCTTTTTATTGGCAACACAAGGAGTCTCCCTTGGACAAATCACATCTTTCCTTTTGTTTGTCAAAGATATGGGATATAGTATGACCTTAGGAAGCTGTTCTCATAGAGCCATTTCCTCCTCTGTTTGGTTATTCCTCTGAACATATGGAGAGTTGGCATTGCCTCCAGCATCGTCAACTTATGTCAATTTCATGCTACCTGAGTCTCATCATTTGTAGCACTACTTTCCAAGGGAATTTTTTACCAAGCTCATGTTGGCCTTTCTGCAGTTTGTCTCTTGTCCTCATGCCCGGTCATCCTAAAACACCAATCAAAATCCTTGTTCAAAATCTATGAAGTTCTTTGTCTGATCACCGAGATCCTCTTGTCTATTCATGATGAGCTATCGAAGACCTATGGGTAATGAAGTTGTACACTCATATTACACTCTTACCCAAGTTTTGAAGATCTTGAATTTGTTGCTCGAACTCTGAAAACATCATCTCCAGCCATCAGACGACACTTAGCTTCTTGAAGGTGGATACTATACATGTATATCTTTTGATTTTGAGATGTAGACCCATTGTGTATTTCTTGCGACTACACTTTATATAGATATATGACATGGATATGTAGTTTATTTGATTGGCAATGATTTTAGTTTTTTATCCCGAGCATGGGTATGCTCACCTCGGAGAGACAAAAATATTATTTTGCAGATGGAAGCTCTCGAATATTGGTCCCTGGGATCACTCACTTGGCACATTGATAAAGATTGGTAAAATATTTCATCGATTAGATGCTCTTCTGACCTCACACTTTAGTGGGCTTCTGTTATAAGCCTAATTTGCACCCATCCTGCATACCTGGCCTCAGGCCCTACTATTTTCCAATTTCTTGAGACAAGATCTTCTAAAAAGCCCTCTTTTTTGAACCACACATGCCCTGGCCTTATACAACCCATGTATGCATACATCCATACACCTGAAGGCCTTCTAAAGCCCGTGTATACTGACAAAAGCACGAAAAATGGAAAGTTGCAGACAAGAAATAGAGTTTCGGGAAATTGCTAAAACTGTTTGACTGTCTATGGCCAGTCATTCAACCAAATAACTACCTATAAAAGAAGGGGTAGGGGTCCGATTTGAAAAAGAAGAAGAAGAGTATAGAAACTCTGCCCAAATTTATCCCCCCTTTGCTCCATTTTCCTGCAATCGTATTGTGAGGTTGAGTATTTGGTGCATTGTGAAGAGCCCAAGACCAGGTTCAAGGAGAAGTGTTGGCCACATATTGTAAGTTTACTCTTGTGAAGATTAATACAAAAAGGAATACTTTTTTCTTCCCACCATATCATGTGTTCAAATTGTGTATTTATTTTATGATATTGTCACATCTAACCCATCAATTAGTATATGAAATGCATGTTTGCAGCTCTCTATTTGTCCATGTGTGACTACAGGTCAACTTTGGGAGGAGGCTTGTAGTCAAAGAGCGAGTGAAAGCAAAGGGAACGACATAAAATGAAGGATTTAAGGTAGAGTTACCTAATCTTGTTTGCACCTTTATATTGCATGAATGTTGGGTTTTGTGTTGGGAGAATAGGAAAAAGTAGAGGCATTTAAATGGTCATTTTCTACATGCATGATTAGAACCCTTAAATTCTAAGTCCGTAAGTGGGATTTCCCACTCACATCATCTGTTGCTAAAGTTTGTTGAAACTTTTGTAAATTGTTGTTGAGGAAATATAGAAAATGAGAATTTCTCACACATTTATGAGACTGTGAGTTTGTTTATCTTTGTGAAAATGGATAAATGTTATGTTGTTATCCTTGTGTTTGTGTGTGTGCATATAATTTTTTTATTGAATGAGTACTTAATTTAGTTATAAGTTTCAATTATTTCTCTTCTAAGAATCATGATGCAAGGAGTGCACAGTGCCAACACAAGGAGTGTGGAGGTTGAACCATTTACAGGTTCAAAATCTTAGGAGAGATAGGGTAGGTTTTCATAGAGAAATCAAAAGGAGTGTGCCCACACTCAAAGAAGTGTAAAATCTCAAAGGGTAGACATCGTGCAAGGAGTTCACAGAGCCAACACTTCATTAAGTGTTGATAAATATCAGGAGAGATAACACAAGGAGTGTGTAGGTGACTTTTCCATGTCCCAAGCTCAGGAGAGAAGAACAAAGTGTGCACCAGAGTTCAAGTCATTCAAGTGACAAAGCTCAAGGAGGGATAATGAGCGTAATTCCCCAAGAGGATAAATCCCTTTGCTTAAGGTCGAATGGACGAGATCTGTTCAGGAGGATTTAGAATCCCTCATAGTCATTTGACAGGGAGAAGGAGAAAAGTCGTTAAGTGCTAGCTCCTTCGAAATTCGCTACTCTGATAGTTTCTAAGTTGTTTGTTGCAAGGTATGCCCAGAGCCCTGAAGCTCCAAACTCTTGGAGTGAATCTCCACCGTATATTTGTGGGTGAGTGCGAGTCATTGGATCACCAAGTGATTCGACAATTCAACACTCCAAGGAAGTTTTTCCATTGTTTCATGAAGTGAAGAATATCTTGAACCTCCGAAGTCTCAGAGAAAATATGGACCATTGATCTAGTAAAGGAGCATAGACAGTTGATCCTTTGAATCTTTGTGATTTTGGTGGTTCGACTGTTTGGAGAAAGTGATTTGATTGTTGTTGGAGTGGGGAAAATTCCGAAGCCTAGGGTCTTGGAGCACCGAACAACCTTTTTTCCAAACTCTTGGTCACAAGCCATGGTCACATGCATGTGTTTCAGAGACCAAAGGAACCCTCACAAATTTAAGTTTCACGCTTGTGTATTGTGAACCCTATTGGTATAGTTAACTATAGGTGTCGGTGGTATCCCATTGATCCTATACCGAGAGGTTGCACATGACCATAGGGAATTTGCGTAAAGTGGTATCAGAGCAGGAATAAGCTTTGTGAGAATAAATATTTGGAACCATGTTGTCGAGGAGATGTAGGGAGAGACCTATAGCCAATGCAATGATGGAGGAAGAAATGAGACAAATTTGAGCAAGGTTGGATGCCATGGAAACAAAACAAAGGAGATCACTAGACACAGGTGATGTTAGTGATGCTGAAAGTGAAAATTTAGAAGAAGATGAAGTTGTAGGAGAACAAGCAGTAGAGGAGTGATTGTTGAGAGTTTTTTTCAAGCTGGAAATCAGAGAGAAGATGGAAGTCCCGATGTATGAAAGTAATTTGAATGTATAAGAGTTGTTTGATTTCATAAGTGATTTAGACAAGTACTTTGATTATGAGGAGATTGATGATGAGAAGAAAGTAAAGCATGTGGTGACCAGGTTGAGGGGACATGCAACTTTATGGTGGGATGAGTTGTAGGATGACAGGAGGAGAAAAGGTAAGTCCAAGATTAAAAGTTGGGATAGAATGGTATCTAAGCTTAAGGATAAATTCATACCCAAATATTATCAGTTGAATATGTTCAGAAGGTTGCATAATATGAGAAAGAAAGGTTTTTCAGTGAAGGAATATACTAAAGAATTCTATAAGTTGAATATAAGAGAAAGACACATGGAAAATGATGAAGATAAAGTTTCTAGGTATATCAATGTTTTGAGATATGAAATTCAAGATGAAATTAGCATGATAACAATTAGGACTGTAGAACATGCTTATCAGGTAGCCTTGAAGGCAGAATAAAAAATGGCAAGAAATAAAAGTCAGAAGAACAAGGGAAAGAATCCTAACAGAGGAAAAGGAACCACTAGAGAAAAGTTCTGGAAATCAAGGGAAGAAGCTAGAGGACGTGAAAGTTAGAAAACTAGAGGGGGAGACTTTAGAGGAAGGAGGCCTTTTCCAAGAGGCAAAGGAAGAGGTAGAGGAGGACAAGTCAAGTGTTATGCTTGTAGGAAAATAGGGCACATGTCTTGGGAATGTTTTGAAAATAATAATGGAGGAGTTAGAGAAACTCATATTTCTAAGGCAGATCAAAGGATTTTAGGGATAGAGGCAAAATAATAAGTTGAAGAAGAGGCGATATCACTCATGATGAGGAAATTCCTTTTGAAGCAGGAAAACGAGGTGCAAGAGCCAATGCAAACAATGAGTTTGTTCAGAACTTCTTGCAAGACAAGAGATAGAGTATGCAATGTGCTCATAGACAGTGGGAACATTGATAATTTGGTATCCATGAAGATGGTGGAAAATATAAAGTTAGAGACGACCACACATATGAGTCTGTAAAAGGTGTCATGGTTGCAGAAAGGACATCAAGTCATGGTAAGTAGACAATGTAAGGTTGAGTTTAAAATTGGTAGTTATTGTTGGTCACTATAATTGCTTAATTAATTTCAAACAACCAAGTGAAACATAAATTATCAACCCAGGGAAGTCTTTTGTTTCAAAGATAGTTGCGCACTATATATGCTCAATTCCAAAAGCATTTAGTATTGTAGTAAAGA
>CBVK0100872964.1:0-10048 GCA_900067695.1 Picea abies | reverse complement strand
CATGAAGCCTCAAAGAACTCCAACCTGAAATCAAAGAACTCTACAGATAGTATAACCTATCTGTCCCTGTAAACGCACATTTACAACATACATTCACATCATAAATAGAACACACATAGACATTCACACAACACAGGCAATATGCAGGAAAAATTACTCTGGTTTGTATTAATATCAAATGCCTCATTTACAAGGTGTTCCTAAGCTCATACTTTGATAGAGTCTCAGCTCCTTCTGTCTACTCTCTTCTCTATCTCTTGCTACCTCTACTCTATGCTACTTTTCCTCCTCCTCATACTACATACCAAAAGATCCTTTACATGAGGGGGCTCTTTGAGCTCTTCCCTCCATCTCACCTACTCTATCCAATTACATTGAATTTACAATTAATGGTTGTCTAGTCCATATCGGAGCTAGATTTAGCCTTACAACCATTAAAGGCTACCTACATCTAAAGCCTACGTATAGGCACGGCCTTTTGGCTCTAACGGCCTTACAAATATTAAATGCCTTTCATTCAAATTCAAAATATGAGAGGGCTAGCACCTCTCTTCCTTGAATGTGCTAAGTGGGCTAGCTAGCTGGCGCATGGCTGGCTTGGGAGTGATGCTCCTGCATCAATTCTCAGCCAGCCTTTGATTTCAGCTTTTGTGGGGTTCCAAGGTCTCAACATTCCCTTCTAATGGCTCATTTCTCTTCTTGTTTCACTCGTTCTTTTCTCGTTCAATCTAGCTCATCTACTTAGTCCTCTCTTGTTCCTATTAACATGGAAACAGAACCATTTGTTGGTTATTATTCTCCTTTACCGTCTGATTTATTGACCCAGGGTTCATGTCTTTCAGGTTTCCAAAAAATCCTCTAAAACTATTGGCCCTCCTGGTAAACCAGAAGGCAACATAGTATACAAAGTGCACTGTGCAGTCTCACCCGAGATAGCTTTATATGGGTGGCTATAATACTTAGGTGTTTACAGCCTAGGATTGAGTATGAGATAGGAGTTTATTATTACGATCCATATACTATGAATCGTGATTGCAATCTACTTGTTATTCACAGGGGTGCATCTATCTTTCACAGTTTATTTCCCGAACAACACAATCGTATTCAAAAACAATGTATTAAATCATTCATTAAGCATAACAATTGATTGCTAAAACCAAACAAAGATATACATTTATTCATCACATTACACAGATATTATCATGGTTCACCCCCTCCTGGGTTACGTCCAGAAATATTTGACTCTTGGCTCTTTTATTATGGTAGTTCTGCATCTCCAGCATCGTGCGCTTACAATTCCCTCAGATGGGTAAGATATGTATGAGGCAAACTAGATCGCACCAAGCTCCACAGCCTACAATCTAATACTTAGATATTCCTTCTCCCTTCTGTTCTTAGCTCAACATATTACAAAAATGGTTCATAGCAGCATTACATAATGCATCGACTCGTACATAGCTATGATAGGATATTACAAAAGTCAAACTAATACAAAAGTGAACCAACCTTAATATCCTACCTGTGTATCTCTATTTATATATATCGGTCTCTTCAGCCATTTACAATGTATTACCAAAACCCTAACCCTACTGACGTTACGTCTTCCTCCCATGCACGCATGTTGTTCTTCCTCCAATTGTCGATTTCCTTATGCACACTTTCTTGCATGCACGTGTATTGTGTTACCTTCCAGTTGTTACTTCCGTTTCTGCACACTTTCTTCCCATGATCATCCTTCTTTTGACTTCGGCCTGGTGCCAACAGGACATAGTACATTTTTTCATAATTTAATCATCATGGGGGGGCTACTATTACTGTCATCGGACCTTTTTGTGATTGTCATCAGTATCATGTTGTTACTATCACATATACATGTACATTTATTAGCTTAGAGATATGAACTAAAGAGGTGGGTTTACAGGCCCGTAGGACATTGCATTATCTCCATGTGAGAGAATTGCAAGGAAGTATTTTACCGAGGGGCCAAAACACAGGGAAAGGGCTCTAAGACTTCTTGTTTGGCCTATTGTTGAAGCCCCAAAAGGGAAGTGGGGAATTAGAAGGACTGTTGAGTAGAGAAGGGGCACACTTCCTGGGGTGGAATAGGCATGTGGGGAATGAGATACTGTAGGGGCACACTTCCTGGGGTGGAATAGGCATGTGGGGAATGAGATACTGTATGTTGTCAGTGTGAATTGGCACATGTGACGGAGTTTCCTATGATCGATTCATGTGTGACTAAGTTACTTGTGACTGAGTTTCTTGTTGACTGAGATACTTTATCTTGGCTAGGAAACCTTACCCAAGTAGATTTGGCATCAAGAAAAATTGCATGGTTATTGAAGGAATGACCACGTAGATCATGCAAAACTCAAATTGTGAAGTCACATAGATGAATAAAAACCTAATTTATATAGTTTTGGTGCTTTATTTAAGGTGGTGCATAATTTCCATGTAATAGCACTCTATAATGTGTTTTGATGATTTTTTGGATGATCATATGTATATGTTTGTGAAAAAAAATTAGGTGATAACACACAATACAAGTCTTCCATCCACCAAGTATCACCAAGTTATGCTCAATTGTCATCAGCATTTACTGAGTTCTCCTTAGGAATTCCTATGCAGTGATGAATTAAAAAATCATCCAACTATAGCACTATGAAGTTTTCACAACCCTTCCACTTTTCCAATTGATTGTGAACTCTCAATGTAACCCCAACTATTTTTTGATTTGTATAATTGATCACCTTGACTAAAGCACCACACAATACAACCCTAAGTTTGATTTCACTTGCCAACTTCTTCAAGAGGTTGTAGGAGGTGCCGAAATCCACCATTTTTCCTTTCGTAATGAAGTCCACATAACAAATCTAATTTAGGTTCCACCCTTGGTTTCTATCTAATGCACCTATCCTCTGCAAAGACTTTTCTAAGGAGATTTGCTCCCTTCTTATTATTACATAAGCTAACTACACACGCCGAAATCCACCATTTTTCCTTTCGTAATGAAGTCCACATAACAAATCTAATTTAGGTTCCACCCTTGGTTTCTATCTAATGCACCTATCCTCTGCAAAGACTTTTCTAAGGAGATTTGCTCCCTTCTTATTATTACATAAGCTAACTACACACAACTTGTTAAATGGAACCAAATTGCACCATGAAGAAAACAATTTTGTTCCTTTTACTAAAGTGGGTTGGAAATGGGTACTTTGCATCACCATCTCCTAAAGGTATATTCATATTTGGGGGGAGTTTCTAGGCTTTACAATTCTTGAAACCAAAATTGTCCAAAGAACATTCTTCATGAATTTTGTGTGCAACTTTACTCAACTTAAATGCACTCTAAGGCACAATAAGATGCCAAGCTACTCTTGAATTGGTCATTTCCTACAAAAACCATTCTATGATATGTTCCTCCACCTTCATCTGTGTAAAGAACCCTTCCTGCTAAACCCACTTAAACAAAAAACAAATGTTTACAAAATAAAATCAACAGCAGGAAGCATTCTAACTTATTCATGCATCTAACAATACAAATAAAAACTTTTGAATGAATGAATTATCAAACAAACCCAACAAAGTTCACATTAAATACTTTACACCACTAAATAACATTTAAATACAATAGAAAAATTATCTTTAAATTGTTGAACCGGTCAGTTTTGTACAGGGGATGCTCCTCCCAGCCATAGTCTTGTTGTTTCAAATATCAACAGCAAGCCACCCTCGAGTTGAGTCTATGAGTCCACAAAGAGGACTAGCCCTCTTGGTTTTTCACTCTTCACAATCAGTAACCTAGAATCCAAGTTCTACTCCAACAACAATTCCAATCCATCAGTTGATCTCTTCCCCTCAACCTACACAAACCAAGAATGGGATCCCCCTTTCTCTACCACACAGTCCCTTAGGCCTTCCCACTTCCCTCCAAGGCTCCATTGTACATAGTTGGATAGGAATCTCATAGATAGAGACTCCAGGAACTCTTAGTTTCTCCAGGGTTTCTCACATCAACCTTCACAAGGCTCTTGAGACACTTCCTCAACAGGAAATGTCACTTACATACATAAAACCTTCATTATAGGCCTACAGCCTCATTTTCAGCATAAAACCCATCCCAACAATGGTTTTCCTTAAGCATAACATTGTTGGTTCTCTTTTTCCAGCACTCGTCCCTCCTCTTGCTCCCCCAAACCAACATGAAAAAAACTCCCCCAAGAATAAATTTGAATTTCATTTTCTTCTCATGCAAGATTGACTCACACATTTCCCAAAAAGTGGTTGTACTCAACTCATGTTGTAATAAATTGGTAAGTTGACCTTTCCCACCTACCACTCTTACACCACTTTAATACCTCTTTGATATTTTAAAGGTAGATAAACATTGATATGAATAGCTTGGATTAATATAAATGGGTGACTCCTTGGACCCCCCTTTAGCCCCCTCTCTTGTGGAATAAAAGCCCCTCATTTTTACCATCCCACTTGTACCGCAACCAATGATTTATCTTTCTTAATTATTTTAATGT
The DNA here is from genome assembly GCA_900067695.1 of Picea abies. Taxonomy (NCBI): domain Eukaryota; kingdom Viridiplantae; phylum Streptophyta; class Pinopsida; order Pinales; family Pinaceae; genus Picea; species Picea abies. Next base: position 5,516 of record CBVK0100872964.1, on the reverse strand, counting down.
ACATTTTACATATCTTCTCCTTTGGCCTTATCAATTCATACATGCTATCTCGCTCAACCATATCGGCTCACCAATGTAATTAATATTTGCACATCTACGTTAGAATTGTGTGAATTAGAATTGGGGATATTACATCCCCTCCCCCTTATTTTTTCATTATCCTCGGTGAAAAACACCACATAGGTGTACATTCATATTAAAATGGTAGTCTCTACATCCCTTAATCATCATATAGGCTCCTCGGCCTAATATAACACAGGATCTGCAGCCCAAAATACATATACATGGGCACTTCGACCCAAAACATGTACTCATAGGCACTCTAGCCCCAAATCGTACATAATGAGTTCACTTTTTAGTAACTCTTGCATCAATTCCAACCTAAAATATTGCATTCCCCTTAGTATTCACAAACCAAGGAAGTGTACCCCCCTTCTCTACATTGTGATCCCTCGGGCTGTACAATTTCCCTCTAGGGCTCTAACACAAAATAGATAGGAAGACTCAGAGATGCATCTCCAAGAATTCTAGTTGCAACAACTTTCACAGTTTTTTGATTCCCACAACAATTCCAACCAACAATATCTCTTTCCCACAACTTGCACAACCCAAGGAAGTGTAACCCCTTCTCTACATCACAGTCCCTCATGATGTACCACCTCCCTCCAGGGTTCCAGCACGAGTTTGGATAGGAAGTATCGCAATTGTGGCTCCAGGAACTCTAGATATGATAATGAAATCTCCAAACCTTCAAATAGTTGCATATGTGCCTCGTGCATTGCATCTTCAGCTCCACTTTGCTTCTTCCGGGCTACAACAATTCCACTAGAATTTGCTTGTTCCATGCCTTTGTCCTTGATCTCCATTTCCTTCTGGTACTCTTCTATCCAAGTGCTCAACTCATGTATTCTTTTTTTATTTATTCCTATAACATCCATCATGAAAACATGCATGTTATATCCCTTATCATATAGAATCATTTTTCATCTTAGGAATTCTCAACTCGAAAATATAACATTTATTAAAAAGTAGGTTTGTAACCATAAAGCAATACTTATTTGTATGGATATCATGTGTTTCTCAATCTGCTATAGCAAGAATTTAGTTCATTGTCATTTTATGACACACCCTCATGATTCTATCCACCATGCCATATGCATTATTAAATTTCCTCTTCCTTTATATACTCACCCTCTAGTCTTAGGCATCCCCTTCTCTACTACATAGTCCCTCAAACGATCCATCATTTTCCAAGGTGTTCTCATGCAAGGAAACCACCAAATTACTACAAACCTTCCATTGGTAATTTGTAACCTATGGCAATCATATGATTTCAGTGTCCTAACAATATCTTTCTTCCCTATCTTTCAACTCCAGCAGTCATCATCTCATCTATATCACATACATACAATCATCATGAGATATCACCATAGAAATTTTTACTTATTAATTTCTAAATCAATTTCATATAGGAAATCAAGTTTCCCAGTATGAGATTAATTCTCATAACATTTGTCTTTGCAGCAGTAGGTATCGGTCTTCCTTATGGGATTACACCATTTCCATATCCAAGACCATTTTTCTTGCAATTTTCTCAACTTTCATTTAGCCAAACAAATTGTTAGTACGCATGCACATTATCATTTTATTTCAGATTACATTTTTTAGAAATATTTACAATAGCTCATGAAATGATCTCAAAATTGTATCTTTCCAACAATTCAATCACTTCCAAATACTATTCATATTAAATGGAATGAAACTATCATTCCTTACACATGCATTATCAGCACCCAATATTTTCATAATGCAATAAAACATTACCAATAAATAAACTATTGTGTCAATACCCATGGCCACATCTATATAATGCATCCTTGCATTGACTATGGAATACCACATATCTATGTCATGTATTCAAACATGGTGAGTTGGAAGGTCCCGCCAATGTCTCAACACATCATCAAAACTCTTCCCATTACTTGTTCGACTATTTGGATACCTTCCTCTTCGACCCATACACAACACCATGAATTTAATCCTTCGGTGATCTTCAGTGTCGGCAAAGAGGTTGTAGTCCAAACATCAGTTATATATGGGAAGACCATTAATCACTTGTATGGTGTTATATCCCTTCCATATCCAACCACATCATGGCCTTATGCATGGATATATCTATTGGCATCCATTTCTATAGTAGGAGTATGTCTCTTGACTTGACTTGGTTACAATCTCATAACCAAAATAGCACACCATTAAATGTTGTATAAATGCATTTTGGTATTAAACATCATTTGATACCTTCAAGTCTCTCTGCCTTTACACATCAATTCAAATATTGAACTTTAACTGAGGAAACTATTACCTCAATTCCCTTCATCATTTTATGTAACACAAGCAACCAAATGCATACTTGCATTGATGCTACCTGAAAAGCTAGCATTTTGTAAAATTTTATAGGATCTCTTTACCAATCTCTTGATCAGAATTCTTACCATCCTCATTTTATTCATATGGATGGATCTCATGTGCAGTGGAATCATCATTACTTTCAACCATGATATAAATATTTTTTCTTTGTGTCATGCATCTCTTCTAGTCTACACTCTAGTTCATATATGTTTCAGCTTCTTGTGCTCCATGTAGTTGTACTTGAATCCTTCTATATTCTTTCATCCCTATGCATTGTTATTCTCCTCATATATGCACTATTATTCCCTAATCTGAACATTTTTTAGTTGAGTCTTACTCGACCATCCTGCATTTCCAGCCAACATTCCAAATTGGCCACTGCCTCCACTTATGAAACCATGTTCTAACCTTACCTTGTTGGAACCTTCTAGCACATTGGAATGATGTTTTTATATTGTTCCATCACCTTGATATTGTAGTATCCTTGAATCATCTTAACCATTATCATTATGGCATTCCTTTCCATTATATTTAGTTGTCCATTGGCTTTTCTCAATATTCACTTCATTGAGTGATTCACTGTGAAACCTTGCTTGTCCACTCAAGACCAATTGCTCTTAATGGAATGATACATTCCTCCATTGGCACTTTTAAGTGAATAACAACCTTTATTATCTCCTCCTTGAATCATTTCACAGGGTATTCTCTATGAACTTGTGACATAGTTCCTTTGGTCATGGGATAATAAAGAATACCCCAAATTTCACCAGATATTAATAAATATCTCCCAAAATATTTTTTTTGAACCCCCCTCCCAATACATCCTTCCAATAATAGAAACCCCTATCTTTACTAGATACCCTTTTTTATACCCCATAATACCTGTAAACCCCTTGAGACCCCACAACCCCCCCACAATACCTACAACATATTGGCTTTAATTTTAACAATTTAAAAACCCCCTTTATGAATGAACGTGATAAGATATTGGTCATTATGAATGAACGTGATAAGATATTGGTCAACAAGGTGAAGGCCCCATGAATCATCTGTACATGTACCCTACTTCCACTGTGCACTCTGATAATAGAAGTGGATTTCCTTCTCTATATACTCTAGCCATAGTTTTTTATTCATATCTAGCAACCCTTTTAAAACCATTCATATCCTTGCACATAGAGATGACTCACACATCACCTCCAAATATCCTTGTTCTCTTTTGCAGCAAGCTTTGCATCTATCATCACATCTCTACTTTCAGGTTATGGAGTCTTACCTTTCCTTTATGTGTCTATTAATGGCATTCTTCATATGTTGGCTTCATGTTTACTATGAGAAATCAATGTTGATATTCCCTTGCAATTCATTTAGACTCTATAGCGACTAAATAATAATCTCGTTCTACTCTTCTTGAGTCCTTTATCCATTTTTTTTTACCTTCTTTGTAGTTGTGCACTTCCATATGCAAGCTCTTCATTGCCTTATCCAACTTCTACAAGCTCTACCCTAATTCCATATAATTTTTCTTGCAAGTTATAACTACTTTGGCACTCAAATGAACTTTCTAGTTTATAACATTTGTCATCTATAAGATCAAGTTCTTTCCCTTCCTCGTATTGTAACTTGTCTTTATTCAAGAGTAGACATCCTACATCATCAGTACTTTTTTTAATGCATCTTTCGACGCCTCTGCATAATTTCCCAAATTTGTATTGCCATTTCCTCATGATTAAGCTCCCAGTTCATCTAGTCAATAGGCTCTTGACACAACATTCTCTGCGTGAGTTTTCCCTATTCATCAACACTACTACCCTATTATTAGAATTCAACCTCTTTCCATTACCAAGTCGTTACATTCCAAATGTGAATGTATACCCTTGCATTGGTAGTATCATGAGTATATGCACTCCTTTCCCAAGACATCTACATGTACCTATAACATCTGGAAAAATGGTTTTTCTAAAAATTTACATTCCTTGCATTGGTAGTATCATGAGTATATGCACTCCTTTCCCAAGACATCTACATGTACCTATAACATCTGGAAAAATGGTTTTTCTAAAAATTTACATTATTTAGAAAATATTCAATTTAAACAATTGCATGGTTCACAAATCTCAATTGCCCTTTTTATTACAGATTTATAAAAAAACAAAATGTTCTATCGGAGAATTGAATCCTCCCCATGTTTTCCTATGGATTACCTTTCCAATGGTTGTACTCATGCCTGATTCTGATTTCGGATCCGAAAGTTATAGATTTTTGAAATCAACAGTTTCACCCCTTTTTGCACTTGTTTCAGTTATAGATTTTTGAAATCAACAGTTTCACCCCTTTTTGCACTTGTTTCATTGGTACCAAAAATCTCAAGGCCTAACTTCTGCATTTTGTAGAAGAAAATATGTCGAGAGTCGAGAAAACATTTATATTGAGAACTGATAGTATTCATGATTTTGAATGCACAACAACTCGTATATTTAGAATCTAACACTCCATCTAACTTCTACATCAATCTAGATTTGTCAATTTTTCCCTTTTTCATTTCCTTCGGGCTTAGAATTTTTTGCCAACAATGATTATCTCCCAAACAGAGAAAAATTGGAAAAAATCCCCACAAGACAAAGTTGTCTAGATTGATGAGTGTATAAAAATTCGAGTAAATAAAAATTTTGGACAAGTGATTTGGAGTCCCTTTTCTTCCTCTGAAGTTTTCAGAAATCCTCGTAATGTGCTTGGAAATAGTGGATTTTTCCCTTTTTGGCATTTCCACTCCAAATCCCTTTGAATTTTGCTAGAGACCCAAACAAGTATCTTCATGCTTTCTTTTTGAGCTATCTATAAAAATTTCAACCTTACCTAAGCCTTGGTTACTGAGTACAGCCCAAACCTTCAAAATTCACTATTTCACATTTTTCAGAAAATGGAAGCATAATTAGCTAGTGACCCTGATTGAAATTCTTTTAGCCCTCATCGTTTGGGACACACCTAAAATTTCATCTAAATCCAAGTTGAAATGCTCATGTTATGCCCAAAACAAGTTTTGGGCTCCATAATTTTTTTGTAAATTATCAGTTCTCTCTCTCTCTCTCTCTCTCTCTCTCTCT